>PVJC01045491.1:0-13675 GCA_004026665.1 Murina feae | reverse complement strand
AATATAAACAAAATCAGTGTGATGATTCAAACTCAAAATACAAGGAAGAAAACTCAATAGAAGTGAAAGACAAATGTTTCTATCTGTTGAAGAATTAAAACAGCAATGATATGTACACAAAGGCAATGCACTTAGGGAAGAAAAATGGGAAACTAAAGAGAGGTGGAAGTGTTAATCTGAGACTACAAAGGAATAAGATATTTATATAAAAGCTCTGGGCCTGAGGGGAATCTTGTTTTGTAAAGAAACAAATATGTAAATGTGATTCCCATATCATAGACATGACTCTGTTAAAGCCCCAGTATCTAATTTGCTTGACTCACCCACTGGATTGTAAGCTTCTTGAGAAGGGATCTGTGTCAGAGAAAACCTCAGGAAATAATTCATTCATTTTCCCTGTTATGACTTTCTGTCCCAGTGACCTGATCTGTTTGTTCCAGGCATAAGAACTAGAACCTTGTCCTGCCCTTGCCAGCCAATATCCCTCTCTGATAACCAAAGCTCACGCACTAAACCTCAGGCCAGCACCTTGGCCTATGGAGTCATTCATGCTCATGTCTTTTGATATATAGTCTGATGGGTAAATTCAGACCAAAAAGTGCTTTATTTTGCTTTTCAATCTAAACTTTGTTTCTGTCATTAGCAGTGCCTCTCTGTTTCCATGGGGGGGTCTAGAGCAGTTCCCAAAGCATAGTTCCTGGGAACCCAGAATAAAGACACCTGAGGTTCTTAAAATTTTTTAAAAATATATTTTATTGATTTTTTACAAAGAGGAAGGGCGAGGGATAGAGAGTTAGAAACATTGATCAGCTGCCTTCTGCACACCCCCTACTGGGCATGTGCCTACAGCCAAGGTACATGCCCTTGGCCAGAATCAAACCTGGGACCCTTCAGTCCACATGCTGACACTCTAAACCAGTTAGGGCATGAGGTTCTTATTAAAAGGGAAAATTCCCTGCCCTGGCCAGTGTAGCTCAGTTGGTTGGGCATTGTCCTGTGCACTGAGAGGTTGCCAGTTTGATCCTGGCCAGGGCACATGCCCAGGTTGCAGGTTTGATCCCAGTTGGGGCATGTGCAGGAGACAGCCAGTCGTTTCTCTCTCACATCAATGTTACTTCTTCTTCTCTCTCCCTCTCTCTCTAAAATCAATAAAACATTAAAAATGAAAATTCCCACGTTCTTTACTTTCAGCATTTCAATAACAAAATATACATGTATGTGCAGGGCTAGCTTCATGGGCATGTGTTCTGTGCTTAGAAGGGTTGTACCTTGATTTAAAGTGCTGCTGTTTATGCTTGAAATTATTAATCATTTTTATCATTTTTGAGCAAGGGGTCTGCTTTTTCATTTTGCACTGGACCTAAAAAGTTACGTAACTGAGATGGTTTTGTGTGTGTGTGTGTGTGTGTGTGTGTGTGTGTGTGTTTGTGAGTAATGCCATAAATATCCATTTTGAAGAAAGAATTCCTGACTTTTTTCGAATCTTACCTTGAAGACTTTTTAAAAAGTTATGTCCTAATGTTAGTGAGGATATGAAGAAAAGAACAGTCTTGTTTATTGCTTTGGCAGTGTAATTTTCCTAGAGGGAAATTTAATTTTTATATACATTTAAACCCTTAAAAAGTTCCCTTGGATATGAAATTCAAAATCTTAATGTATTATTTGCCATATCTTTGCCTTTAGGACTATTTTTTGTTTCGATTTATATTACCTTTATTTTTCAATTTTATTCTTATTACAGTAATGCATGCCCATGGTTTAAAAATCAAACAATACTAAAAAGCTTATAACAAAAAACTCGCAGCATTTTCTTGCTTTATTCATCCTCATTCCTAATTCCTATATCCCAGAAGCAATTCATTTAGCTATGTCTTCTGGCATTTGCTTCTCTATTTCTATGTTATTTATTGATTTATTAAATTTAAGTAATCTACTAACTTCCTGTTGGAATAGAGATGATTTAGCTCTCTTATACTTTCCCACAATCATTCTAAGGTCTTTAATGTGTATTTCTTGCATGTTTCTTAGGAATTTGTTGGTTTTATATGCATACATTTTCAGGTTTATGGAATTACTGTTATACTAGAGGCCCGATGCACAAAACTCATGCAAGGGCCTTGGCCCTGGCTCCCACCCGCCACTGCCTCTGCTTTGGCCCCTGCCCACCGCCACAGCCAGGGGGCCTCTGCCGCGGCCCCGCCCACTGCAGCTTTGTGCGAAAGGAAGGACATCTAGTCTAATTAGGATATTACCCTTTTATTATTATAGATATTTAATTGTGTTTTTTCCACCAACCACTGTGGGTCTAGGATTTATCCATGTTGCTTTATATTTGCACATGGATGAAGAATTTATTCATTGCAACATTGTAATAGAAAAAGACAAAGGTTTTTCAAAGATATGGGGGTTGGAGTCTTTTCCCCAATGTTTCATAGCGCCTTACATAAGGGGAATGCCAGGTTGTGGATGGGAAAGAGGTACAGTTAAAAGAATGGGACGATGTGTCAGACATGAAACCTGGGTCAGTGATTTATTGTTGTCTGCTCATAGAGGTGCTTGAGAAGGAGCACGTGTAAATAGTTAGATAAGTTTAACATCTCTTCCTTGTGCCCCTCTTTCCTACAGACCTGGTTGGGAAGTTTTCTCTGGTTCAAGTGAGGGTAAAGGATCCTTGCACACATAAGCAAAGTTCTGCTTACGCCAGTCGTTGTTTGCCACTCTTTGCAGCCGGAGGTCCATCCTCATCCACACGCTTGTTCTCACTCAACAAATGTTTACTGAGCTCCTGTAAAGTGGCAGGTCCAGTCCACTCGTATTTTGAAAATGTGTACAAAGTTCTCCCTTCTGAAGGTTAAACAAAGTCCTACGTGTTACTAGGTGAATTTCACTGAGAGCAGAATGATTTTATAAAGTCCTATTCATGCGAAATCAGTTTATGGATCACTTTTGACACAGTTGGATAGGTATAAAGAGTTTGATTCTTTTTTCACCTTTAACCTATTTGCAGTCAGTCTCTATAGGATTTCTATTTCTGCATTTTAACACTGTTTTGGACAGAGACCATATGTTTCTTGCTCTTTCAATTATTAAAAGGTGAGACCCCTTATCCCAACTCTTTCTACTGGCCCTGTCCATGGGAAGACTTGACTTTCAAGATTCAGACAGCAAGGGGATGGTGGTTGGTTCTTGCCATTTTCCTTCCACTTCAGCTCTTTGTATTGGGGGCGGAGGGTTAGACAGGCAGGATCTACTGTCCCACTATTTCCTTTTCCAATTTAGCAACCTTGGAAATCATGATTGGGGGAATTGCCAGTCTGACTCTGAATTTTCTCTACTGCTTTAAGGCTTAGCTCTTTAAGGCATTGAGGTGGGTAAGGATGCAGACAAGTGGCTGTCAGCTCAGTTGACAACCTTGTTTGTAGTCTCCTGTGAGTGGTTATCTTTGCTTATCTGTCACTAACAGTTGTTGTTGTTGTTTTTTGTTATTTTGTTTGATTTTTGGCACAGCAGGCATCTACTAGTAAGTGCCAGCTCTGGCACATACATGAGCTTTTTGGAAGGCCCTACAAAATCTCCCCGACAGTTCCTTGACATGATAATGCAGAGTGTCCTCCCTCTGAGATCTTACCTCCAAGAGACACTCTTCTGCTGGAGCCCCTTGGCAGGCTGCCCGCAGGTGAGGAACCTGCATGTTATCTCAAGCCTAGCCAACTCAGGGAAGTTCACTTGATTATAAGAAACTCATGGCTTTGTCATACCATAAACCCTGTATTCTGATCACCACCTATTCACCTTGTTGTGAAAGGAGGGATTTCTCCATCCTAAAAGGGTCGAGATGGCCAAACATACACTATCTGACACCAGACAGAAGAGATTGGCAGCACTCGTCAGTCCATACTCACCGCCTCAGGGAAGAAGGGTGCCACATGCCATGCCGAGCCACATGCGGATGTACTAGAGAACACAGGCTTTGTAATGACAAGAGGATGCAGTGATCTTGGTTTCTATGGAAAAATATGATTGGCTTGTTGAAAATCTTGCAAGTTGGCTGATAGGTGAAGTGTGTTAGGTTGAGGACCTGGTGGGGTGCAGCTGGTCCAGCCAATGGATCACTAGCCAGGGGAGGAGCCTTTCCCACTATGTGTGTGTGTATGGGGGGGGGTATATGGTAAGAACAAGGAAGTTCATGGTTAGCTCTTTGGAACCCTGTAAGGCTCAAAAATGTCAATGCAACAACATGGAATTTCAGGCCTTACAATATACCCTATCATATCCCTCTGATGCCCTTTCTAGCTCACCTCCGGACCCAGGGACAGTTCATTTAATTTGTTGTCCAAAGAGTCATCCAGTGAAGCAATGACTTGAGTGAGTGTTTTGAAGCATGGTTTCTTATCTGTGAGTGATTTTTTTGACTCAGGAAAATGGAAGAATTGGGATGGGTGGGAATCTCATCTGGTCACAGTAGTGTGTTCCAGGCAGCTTCCACTGGCCCCTGGTATGGCTCCTTAGTGCACTGGGAAGGGGCAGAGAAAGACAAGGCTGAGCATTTGATTGGGGGTTATAAGGCTGACCGGGGTCCCTTGACAAATGCTAAGAGGAGACAGCCAGCTCCAAATGTTAGTGACCATTTTTAAAATGTTAGTGACACATTTTTAAAATGTGTCTTCTTTTCAGAGAGGGCTGTAATTCTAGGAGAGCAAGAAGAACACACTGAATGTTCTTTTATGCGTGTTCCTTGAAGGCATAGCCTTCTCTTCTGACTTGGTACCTATGTACTCTCTGGCATGAAGGAAGCAGACAGAGGATCAGAGGAAGAAGAGAAAATTTTCTTGTTCTGCATGACAGCTTCTGGACCCCAAGTTTGACTTTGGTTAAATATGAGGATTTTGACTGCCTTCTGCTCCTTCTTCCATTCACTGAAGGACATTAGAGTTTTTCAATCAGTAAAGAACTTGGCATCTGAAGCAGAGAGTTCCTTTTCTCCCTATTTTGTGCTCTCCCAATAGTTCATTTAATTTCCAATATCACCCTGGCCAGTATCACTCAGTGGTTAGGGCATTGGCTCACACACTGATTGGTCTCAGGTTTGATTCTTGGTCAAGGGCATGTACCTGGGTTTCAGGTTCCACCCCTGAGCAGGGTACGTGCGGGAGGCAACCAATCAGTGTGTCTCTCTCACATCAATGTTTTTTTCTCTCTCTCAATCAATGGAAAAATACCCTCGGGTGAGGATTAGCCAAAAAAATATTGTCAGTACCACTCTCGTATCCCCACACCATTCATTAACTGTCTCCCTTGCTGCTCCTCAGCACTCCACTCAGGTGGGTGCCTTCTCTTCCTCCACACATTCTCCTTGGATGAACTCACTCGTTCCTATATCTAACTCAGAACATTCTCTGGAGTTCCAGATCTATGGATCCAGCTGCTTCCTGGATACCTCACATACACTGCAACCTTAAATGTCCAAAATCAAACTCCCTGTGTCCTTCACACCCTAGGTTTCTCCAGGATTTCCTGTTATTTGTTTAGGGCACCACAGTTCATACAGTTGCCTAAGCCAGAGATCTCAGGGTCCTCTTTGACTCCAGTATAACTCTAACCCATAACCAAGAAATGTCAGTCTTCCTTCCACAAATCTGTTTCTCTCTCTCCATCAGCACTGTTTCCACACCAGCACATCCACCAGCCCTTGAATTTTGTAGCCCACAGTCGCTCTCAGATCAGTCTTCCTGCCAGTCTCGTCCATCTATAACCCATTTTCTCCCTGTTAGCAAAGAGAGCTTTCCAAATTACAAATAAGTCTTCCATTGCTTTACTCAAAGACATACATACCTTCACTGCCATTATGACACTTTCTTCAGTACGGGGAACAAAGTACTTCATCATGTGATCACCACCGACTTTCGGCCTTGCTCTCCTGCCAATGTCTCACTGATTTTACACCTCAGATCTACTAAACTTTTTGAAACGTTTAAAATTTTCTGTTACGTAAGTTGGTAAATGCTGATTCCTCGAACTGGAATACACTTTTGATCTTCCCTTTTTAGACCCTTCCCAACCTTTTATCCAGCTGGTTCTTACTGAGCCTTTGGCACCTATGTTTAAATGCCACTTTCCCTGGAAACTCTCCCATGATCCCTATATTTGGTTATAATGCACCAATATGTGTTCTCATAACATACCATATTTCTCCCACCATAAGATTTATTGCCCTTTTTGGTAGCTACTTGCTTAATTTGGGGGCTTTCCTGAGTCTTGACGCCTTAATTATTACTCAAGCCTCAGTTGGTAGCATTTAATATACTTTTGCTAAGTTGGTTACGTGTTACTTAATTTAGTTAAACTCCAGCTATAAAAATGGGAATGATGTTGCTTATTGACCTACATACTATCACTGCCCATTTACAAACGTGGCAATAGATGCAGAAAGAGGTGAGAACATTTAGTGAGTGTCAGAGGCAAAGTCAGAACCCAGGTCATCTGTCTTCAGGTCTTTGTTCTCCATCTCTGTGCAGTGCTGCCTTCAAGAATGCAGGTACTTTTTTACAGGTACTTTTATTTACTGCTCATCTGCTTTTTCTACTTAGCTGCGATTTGCAAGCAGTATAGAAGAAAGAGGGGTTGCTGCTATAGCCTAGCACACCGACAGCTCAGAAACGTGACAGCCCATGTCGTGAAAGTAAGGAAGGACACAGAAAGATCTCAAAAGGGAAACACAGCAGTTCCGAAGTAGAAGAACATATAAGCTCTGTGGAACAGAGGCCAGACCTGCCATCCTGAGAACCAGGGTGCTTCATAGCCCGAGAGAGCAATGGACACTCATTGCCAATACACGTAGCCATCAAGGAGCAGCTTCAAATGTGCTCATACATTTCAGTGTCCTATTTAATAAATAGGCCTTGGGATTTGTCTTGTGCCGGTAACTGTACGAGGCACAGGCATACAGAGCAGTTATGTGTCAAGGGGTTTGCTGTTTGGTAAGGTGGTAAGGGAGGCAGACTAGGAGATGGACATTGCCAGTGCGGAGACAAGCTTAGCGTTGGGGTGGGGGGGCGGTGGTGTCCATGGGAGGAACACGCATAAGCTATTTAGAGAAGACATTTTGGAGGAAGTGATGCCCAAGATGAGGCCAAGTGACTCAAAGAATATAAGACATTTCAAGTAGGAAAATGTACTATTTTTCGGAAAAAGTAAAGATGAGAAGTGGTGACGATATAGTGAAAAAACACCAAGTTAGCTAGTGAATTTTGGTATCAATTCTAGTTCTATCAATGACTAACTGTGTGACTTAAAGTACATTAGTTCACACTTTTATAATTAACTTAAAACATGGGCATAAAAATGTATAGTTCGTAAGGTTATTGTAAGGATCAAATAAGATATATTGTGAAGTACAAAGTACTATAAAGTTGAAGTACTGTTATTAGATTAAATAAAGTAGAAGACTAGCACTTAGCATAGTTCCTACTATATAATAAACCCTCAATAAATGTTAATTGCCTTTTTCTTACACCATATTGCTTTACCATGTGGAATTCTTGTTCCCTTCAGAGATGAGTTTCTAAAAAGCGAGATCCACGTGATCTATACCACGTACCTATCTCTCAGGGTCATCTCCTGTCTCTTTCCCTCCATTCTCATTTTCCAGAGCATATGGTAATGTATAGTCATCCCACAACTTATTTACCTTATAACTGGATTTTTCTATCTTTTGTCCACCTTCATCCAATTCCCCCAACCTCCAACTCCACCTCTCTCTGGCAACCACAAATTTTCTCTCTGTTTCTACGAGGTTGTTTGTTTGTTTGTTTGTTTTTAAATTGTACATATAAGTGAGATCATATAGTATTTGTCTTTTTCTGTCTGGCTTTTTTCACTTAGGGCATTATTTTAAGTGTCCTGATTCTTAGTTTTATATTGCACATTACACTTTTAAATCAGTTTTGAAGATTATACCTGGATGGGTAAGAATGATTTTTTTATGGTAGCTCCATAACCTTTAATGAAAAACTCCACTGCTTCTGGTTCTGTGTTGCTTAGGGATTAACTAGTGCAATGACTAAATTAACACTGAGAGTGACAGGGGTCTTGAAGCAGCTGAGATGTTGGCTTGCAGAAAATCCAGGGGAGAAAGTATTGCTGACTCAAGGGGCCCTGGCGTAAGGACCTGCTTATTACTCTTTAGGTTTTGTTTTTAGGTGAGGGAAAACCGCCAATATTTTGTTCTATTTTCCTTTATAGCATTAATCAGGAGATGCCATGGTGTGTATAAATGAAGAATGCACTTCCAGTTTTCACTCCAAACAGGGCCCAGCTCTTTTTGACCAACTAATTTTTCTTCATAGTGAATAGAGACAAGCTGGCTCCGAGGAGAGAACCAGCAGCCAGAGAGAAGCAGATTAGAGAGGTGAGAGGTGTGCATCGTCTGTGACTGTGGCCAGCACTCCGAAGACCATGTTAGAAGCAAAGACTTTAGTATAAATAAAATAATTAAAGATAAAATTGTAAGATAAAAATTTATCCATTTTTAAAAATATACACAGTTCACCTTTTCCAAAGGTTCTGATCTAATTTTCTTCCTCACTATGGACTACTCTTATTTTATTGCCTATGGTGCTCATTTGAATTGGATTAAACAGACAATGAGAAAGTACTCTGAGATAAAATATTTTTAAACTTGGCAAAAAAAAAAAAAAAGCAAATAGAAAGCCAGATCAAGACATGTGGGAGCAAGAACAACGCCAATGTTCAAAGCAGTATTCTTTCCATAATCGTATTTACTGAAAGGAAAGATGGCTAATAAAAAGCATCCCTACTAGGGGGAGCTGTCATTTCTCCTGACAGGAAAAACTCAGCTGGAGGGGAAAGCTAGACCTTCCCTCATTTAGCACAAACTAAGCAACAGCCCTGCAGGCCTTGGGATTCACCTTCCATACAGCACACTTCTGTGGCTAGCTACACTTACTACTACAGGTATCATCCATTCACCTTGATTTTTCCCAATATTCTTCCCAAGCACATTACTCTCCAAGGCGGGTGCTCTACTCATTTAACTCCATCTTGTTACATCTCCAGGGATGTTTTAGCATCCCTTATAGATTAAGGGCAGTTGACCATCTGACGTTATTTTTAACCCGTCTCTCTTTGAAGTGAAGAAGAAATCCAAAATTCTTAATGTAGAGGAATGTGTGGCTCAAGTGACAGTTACTGGGCTGTTCCTGTCCCTGAATGTGAAAGAAGCCCCAGTGAAAGAGATGGGCCCGGATGGGGAGTGGGAGTAGATCACATTGTGGTCCTGCATGGTCTTCCTAAATTCTTACAGAAGAAATCTGGTGGCAACGGATGTCAGTGTCCACCTTGTGAAGGAGGGGGACCCAGAGGCACCGTGAAGCCAAAGAAGTGTGCGGGATGGGTAGGTCAGTTCCACCAGTGGAGATCGGTTGGCTTGAGTTTTCAGCAGTTACAACGTGTGTCGATGGACCAGATGCCACTTCCTTTTTTCTACCGGTTGCTTTTCCGTGTCTCTGCCAGCCCTAAGTGACTACAGCTGAGCATAGTAGCAGCAGTCCTACCAAACAAATCTGGGCCCTCTCTGTGGCTGACCCCTAAGGGTGTTTGTGTGTCAGGCACACACGAGTAGATAATCTGAAAAGCATGATATACTAGAATGGAAGGGAGCTTTCAAAATGATTTATACAACCCAGAAGGATACAGACCCTGTGGGAGAGTAAGAATGCTGAAATGTGATTACGCGTCACAATTTCAGTAACGAAGCCAATATTCCTACTAGAGGGGAAAAGAAAAACAAGATAGAGGAGAAAAGCACAAGTTGAGAGAGTAAAAGAAACACCATTTGCAAAGGAAAGAAATTATGACCAAAAAATGGTTACTTGCAAATATCTAAATCTTTGTAACAAAAATCTATTCTAGAACCAGAATCTGTTTTTAAAATTGAAATATGCAAGAGAGTTAAGTCTTTGTAATTGTATTTTGTGTTTAAAGAAATTGTGCTGTTAAAAAAACAATGGCAGTATCTTTTGCTAGGCTTTCTGTCCTGTTCTTCCATTTCATTTCCTTTCCTTTTATATTAATCCTAAGTAGATATAAGGACCCAGAAATGGAGGAATTGGCTTGTTGTTTGGAAGGTGGCTTCTTAAGAAATGATTGCGTGAATTATTTGAGTAAGCACGAGAATGTCGAGAGGCCTCCTCATACCCGAAGGACTCCACCTACCTTCTTGAGTCTATGGAATCTGACTGTGTTATTTTCTGATCTTGTTGCATACCAGACAATTATGACTTATTTACAGAAGAACACTGCCATGCCAAAAAAACAGGTTGTCATTTAAAAAATATATATATTGATTTTTACAGAGCAGGAGAGAGAGATAGAAACATCAATGATGGAAGAGAATCATTGATTGGCTGCCTCCTCTATGCCCCCCTACTGGGAATTGAGTCTGCAACCTGGGGATGTGCCCTTGACTGGAATTGAACCCAGGACCTTTCAAGTCACAGGCCTTGGTTGCTCTATCCACTGAGCCAAACCGGCTAGGGCCAGATTGTCACTTTTTGTTAAAAAACAAAACAGAATCAAAGTGTCTTTCAAAGCTCAGCCTTAATAAGTTCTAGGTCAGCCTTGTTAGATTATTATGCCACTGACATTTCACTGGACACTGGATGAATACCAGGTTTTAATGCCTTATCTATCTTGTTGCACAATAAGGGTTAGTATTGGCGTTAAGATTATACACTTCATTGCCTCCTGAATTAAGTACTGATCCTTCATCTTGGAAGACAATGCCATCCACAGTCTGGCCTCACCTCTGAGACATTATCCTCTAGTTAAATACCTCAGTCATTCTTGATACTGCCACGCTTTCCTAATTTTATTACTTCTTTTTATTGCCTTTGCTCTGTCTTGAATTTCTGAACCATCTCTGTTTTGTAAAATCCTAACCATTCTTAAAAATCAGTCTTGAAAGAGATTTGTTTCATGAAGACTTTTCTGATGTCTCAATTAGACCTTGTTTTCACCTTTTTAATTTCCCATAGGTTAAGAAGAAAAACTTTGAAGGAGCATTTAGTAGTGGTTGACTATTGTGAAAGTTACTAAATCTCTCTGAATCCTGGATTCCTTTTCTGCAAAACGAAGATAAAATTATCCACCTCATAGTGTTTTTGTGAGGGTAAAGGAGATACCACAATAGGCATAAAGTGCATGGAAAAGTGTCTAGATGGTTAGTTATTATCATTTTAAGGCCTTTTATGGATATTACCTTTGTCTCATATTATAGATATTAGTGCATTTATCTCTTATCTTCTCTTGATTGAAGCTGGGTATCAGATGTTACTTATTTTTAGATCACCTATTTTATTTGACAATTATTCTTGCTCATAAAAGGAGCCTAGTATATATTTCTTGGATCAAAGTATCAAGTAGGATGAGGACTTTTTACATAAAACAGTTTATTAACAGTAACAAGTAAAACCTGACTGAGTGACAGGAGTAGGCTGTGCTGGGAGTAGATGCTGGGGAGTAAGCTTTCCGGGGAACATGGGGCTGTGCAATTCCTAGATGTTAATTAATGAGTGCTATAAACTTCAGAGTATTCAGGTTCACCAGCTGCTTCTAGTTTTCATCTTAAATGAAGACATTACCATTTTGTCAACCAAAGATGGTTTTGAGATTAATAAAGAAAAGAAACTAATTGGAGATGAGGCTGTGGACCAGCCTGGGAGAGGAGGAGGTCATACTACTATTAGGGCCAAGCGCCAGCATATTTAGCTGGACAAGAGAATGGCATGTTCAGACGCTGTCAAGAGGCAGACCTGCTGGGAAGCTGGTTTTGTAGCAGAATGGGAAAAGTGGAAGGGGACGGGGGACTAATTTTGTTCTTTAGTTTCCTCCTCTGGAGTATGTTTCTTGGGCCTTGAAACGGAGCTGAGTTTCAGGAGTTTTTGCAGTGGAAACAGGCTTCTTTCTGCTGCACAAAGGAACGCTCTGATGTCAGGATGCAGCAGAATGAATCTTGGGTCTTAGAACTGGGTGGCGCTCTCAAGTGAACCAATCCTGTGGTTGCCGAGAGGCTCCTGGGTGTCTTCCTGCCAGTGAAGGTTCAGTGACAGGTGGTTTCTGCCTGGGCAACTCTGAAACAATTAGAATTAGAGGAGGAAAGATGACAGTTTGTTCAAGTAGAACTGTCCTCATTGCATTGGCTGGCATGCAATAAAGTTTGCCTTCAGAGAGGATGGGAGAAAGGACATCGGCAGTGCCAGAAAGAGAGTGTGGCATAAAGTCAGAACTGGAAAATGGCAGAGGTGTGAGATCTAACTGAAGATTACCCGAGGGATTTAAATAATACTTAAAAGATACCTTCTAAGGCTTTGGGTATTTATGGAAGGCATCCTATATAATAAAAGGGTAATATGCAAATTGACTGAACCACGGAATGACTGGTCGCTATGATGTACACTGACCACCAGGGGGCAGATGCTCAATGCAGGAGCTGCCTCCTGGTGATCAATGCGCTCCCACAGGGGGAGTGCTGCTCAGCTAGAAGCTGGGCTGATGGCTGGCAAGAGCAGCGCCTCTCCTACCTCCGTGGCAGCCCTAAGGATGTCTGGGCCTAAGGGAGGGAGTGAGTCTAAGCCATCAGTCGGACATTCCCCAGGGACTCCTGGACTGTGAAAAAGGGCGCAGGCCAGGCTGAGGAATATCTCCCCCTTCCCCCCAGTGCAGATATTGTGCACCAGGCCTCTAGTAAAGTCATAATAACCTTTGGGAAAGACTAGATAGAAAGAGCTTGACAGAGAACATGGGAAGAACAGGAATTTGGTGCTAATAAAGAATTACTTGGACCAGAAACAAGATGGCGGCATAGGGTAGACACCGTATATGCAGCTGTGAACAACTATTTCAGAAAAACCTCGAAAAGAACACATGGACACCACTCGCACCCACAGGAAGGCTGGCTGAGTAAAAATCCTACAACTAGAGAAGAGTCTGAGACTCAGAGGAGTGGCGGAAGCAAAGTACAGAGGTACGGAGGCGCGCGCATGGGCTCGGGGAAGGGCTGGTGCCAGGGGACGCGGTTCTTTTCCAAAACGGAGAGAGCCACAAGCTCCCAGCGGCTCTGAACTCCAGTTCCAAGCAAGTTTTGAGGACCCAGACACCCAGAGAAGGGGGACTGACTGGCACCAGGAGGAAATCCAAAACGGGTTTCTCTCAGCATTGCTTGCAGCAATTACCGTGGGACACAGAGACCTGGCGTCTCTCAGCGCAGGGCTGAAAAGCGCCATAGCTATTTGCTCCGCTCCGCCCTGCAAACTCCCCGAGGCCCCGCCCCTCCCAAGTGCGTCAGAGGCTTCTGCAGCAACGCCTCCTTAAAGATACAGGAGCCAGCCCCACCCAGTGGCCAGAGAGGAACTAACCTAAACAAAACAGATCCACAAGGAACACACCTGGGGCAAATGTAGTGAGCATAAAAGCTCCACTGAAACAACTCTTGCCCCATAAGGGTGTCTCCAGCACAGAAATTCTCCCACTGTAGACACAGCTGACTCTCATAACCAAGTGGCTTAGAGGTTAATCCCTCGCAGTGATCGCCTAACTCAGCAAGGGACGCAGCCAAAATGCGGAGACAAAGACAAATGACAGAAATGGAGGAAAGAAA
>PVJC01045490.1:0-13689 GCA_004026665.1 Murina feae | reverse complement strand
CATACCCAGGTTTCAGGCTTGATTCCCAGTGTGGGGCATGCAGGAGGCAGCCGATCAATGATTCTCATCATTGATGTTTCTATCTCTCTCTCTCTCTCTCCCTTCCTCTCTGAAGTCAATAAAAATACATTTATTAAAAAAAAGAAAAGAAAGAAATTATGGACCAACCTCTCTACCCCAAACAAGTAATTCATTTTAAACCTTCAAAGTTATATGCCAAGTAGCATACCTGCTACTTTGTCTAATTATTTAAAGAGACATTTAGAGTCATGATCTGGACATTTAGAGTTTTAAGTAAGTGAATATGTTCTATTTCTTTATTTGGTTATTTTCAAAAGCTTAACTCTTTTCCCTTAAGTTTCTGATACATCAGGCGTCTTAGGTCTGTTACTATTAAAAAAAAAAAAGTCCTAAATGATTTGATCTTAAATGTACAGACTTCCATATTAAAAAGTGTTCAGTGAATGAGGAGCACGTAGGTGACAATATTCAGAAAACATATTTAATTCATGAATAGTCTTTTTTTCTTTGAAGAATTCATGTGACACAGTGAGGGATTGATACACTGCACGTCAAATAAAATCCCAGAATTTGTAGGCCGTACTTACGAAACAAATTTTCCTACTTCCACTTGTAGTATTGGATCTCGTAGCTGAACTTCTAGAAGCAAATCTTCGGCTTGAGCCCCATCTCCTGTTTTTACAGGATGGGGGTTAAAGATTCGTAGGTATCCCATAAAGCTACCCACAATTATTTTATCTGTAGAGAAATTTGGGAAAAAAAAGAATTAGGAAGAAACAAACAGTGACAAAATTTGGAAGTAAGCTTTCTAATAGTATGACTCTTTTATGTTGTCAAATAATAGGGGAAGCATAGCTTTAACAAAGAGCTGAGCAAGAGGCAGGATTGACCTTTTTTTCTTTTTTTTTTTATTGATTTCAGAGAGGAAGGGAGAGGGAGAGAGAGAGATAGAAACATCAATGATGAGAGAGGATCATTAATCGGCTGCCTCCTGCATGCTGCACACTGGGGATCGAGCCCTCAACCCAGACATGTGCCCTGACTGGGAATCAAACCATGACCTCCTGGTTCATAGGTCAATGCTCAACCACGGAACCATACCAGCCGGGCAGGGTTGATAACCCGTGAGGAATAGGCCTTCCCAGGTCCTATCACTGAGAGGGCAGGGCCCAGGTTTTCCTTAGAAACAATTTAGTAGGCACTTACTACACTTCAGTGCCTCACTCTTCCTGGGCAATGTAATTTTCTCCTTTCACCTCATCCCCCAGATTCTACTCTTTTCACTATAGGCAAGAAAAATAAAATGAAGGAAAATGTAAGGGAACAATACTTAGATACACCAAATGAAAGAATCATTCTTTTTAAGAAGTCAATATCTGAGAGATTTGAAGATGGCAGCATAGGTAAACAACTGTACTCATCACCTCCCTCAACCACATCAAAAAATTACAACTAAAATACAGAACAACCATCATCCAGAACCACTGGAAAGCTGGCTGAATGGAAGTCCTACAACTAGAGAAGTAAAGAAAGAAGCACCCTGAGACTGGTAGGAGGTGAGGAGGCATGGAATGGGCTGAGCTGGCATCCACCTGTGCCACTTTTTTAATCAAGAGGGAATCATCTCTGTGGAGGACACCCAGGGGAGAAAGGGGTCCCAGCTTCACAGCAGACCCCCAGCCCAGGGTCCCAGAGCTGGGAAGAGAAGGCCCTACAGGCAGGAAGAACTATGGGCTGTAAAAACCAGTGGAGATTGGAGCTTAGTGACACAGAGTCTACTGGAGACCCACCTGTTCTTCTTAAAAGGCCAGCACCATGAACTGAACTTACAAAGTCCCACTTCATCTGAGCTCCAGCACCAGGGCAAGGCTTTAGGGAACACAGACACATACAGGAGGAAATGAATTGTCTGGCATCTGGGCAGGAACTCCAGGGCAGCTTTCTCTCAGATAGAGGTGCTCTCAGGGATCATTGTTCCTGTGCTGGGACTTCCTCCGTCAGGTGGCAGGGCTGATTGGCAACCATTTCTGCTTGCTTCACCCTGGTGATTCCCTAAGACCTTATCTCATCCAATTTACAACCCCACCCAAGCTGTGTACTGCAGCTTTTATGCATAAATAGCCTGTCCTTGCTCAGGCTAAAATCTCTCAAACAAGCTGAAGCTGGGTCAGGGAGCACAAACCTATCAATAAAAGATCCAAGACCTGGCACCAGCCTGCCTTGCTTCATAGCTGGGCCTCATCTGGGCACTTCCAAACCCAATACAAAGAGGAGAAATCTGCATATCTCTCTGTAGCTCCTACTGGGTGTCCCCAGGCAGTGGTTGACTTTGCACCTCCCTGAAGACCCAAGAGCCAGTGTACAGTGTCAGACCATACCAGATTACAACTCTATACATACATAAGTGACACACTCAAGGGGCAGACTCAGTGAGCACCAAAGCCCCACTGAACTAAGTCCTACTCCATAGCAGTGTCTCCTACACAGCAGCTCTCCCACTGTAGTTGCAGCTGGTCCTCACAGCCAATTGGCCTGGAGGTCAATTCCTCCCAGTGACACCAACAGCAATCAAATCTCATCTACCACTGCTCACAGCCCACAAAGGAGTGAGCTCCCAGCTCAGGTAACTGGCGAGGCTGAGCCACTGGGTTCTATATGACACCTGCTACACAAGACCACTCTACCAACTCAAGGAGACATACCAGCTCTACCCAATACTAGAACATAGAAACAAATACAGGGAAGCAGCCAAAACGTGAGACAAAGAAACAAGCTACAAATGAAAGGAATGGAAGAAAGCAAGCTATGGATATAGAGTTCAAAATCACAGTTATAAGGTTACTCAAGATCCTCCAGAAACCTCCAAAAAAATGAAAAAGGACCAGTCAGAAATTAAGCATGCACTGACTGAAATAAAGAATAATATACAACCCTAACTGGTTTGACTCAGTGGATAGAGCATCAGTTTGCAGACTCAAGGGTCCCAGGTTCAATTCCGGTCAAGGGCATGTACCTTGGTTGCAGGCACATCCCCAGTAGGGAGTGTGCAGGAGGCAGCTGATCAATGTTTCTCTCTCATCGATGTTTCTAACTCTCTACGCCTTTCTCTTCCTCTCTGTAAAAAATCAATAAAATATATTTTTTAAAAAGAATAATATACAGGGACTCAACAGTAGAGTAGAGGTTTATGAGAATCAAATCAATGATTTAAAATATGAGGAAGCAAAACACACTCAACCAGAAGAGCAAAAAGAAAAAATAATCCAAAAATATGAAGACAGTGTAAGGAGCCCCTGCGGCAACTTCAAGCATACCAACATTCACATTATGGGGGTGCCAGAAGAAGAAAGAGAGTGTGATATTAGAAACCTATTTGAAGAAATAATGACAAAAAACTTTCCCTACCTGGCGAAAGAAATAGACTTACAAGTCCAGGAAGCACATAGAGTGCCAAACAAGAGGAACTCAAAGAGGACCACACCAAGACACATCATAATTAAAATGCCAAGGGCTAAAGACAAAGAGGGAATCTTAAAAGCAGCAAGAAAAAAGCAGTCAGTTACCTACAAGAGAATGTCCATATGACTGTCAAGATGATTTCTCAATAGAATCTATGTAGGCCAGGAGGGAGTGGCAAGAAATATTCAAAGTGGTGAATAGCAAGAACCTATAATCAAGATTACTCTACCCAGCAAAGCTATCATTTAGAACTGAAGGTCAGATAAACAGATTCCCAGACAAGAAAAAGCTAAAGGAGTTCATCACCACCAAACCAGTATTATATGAAATGTTGAAGGGTATTTGTATTCTTTAAAAAGAAGAAGAAGAAAAAGATCAAAAACATTAACAACGAAATGGCAACAAATACACACCTATCAACAACTGAATCTAAAAATCAAAATGAATGAATAAGAAATCTAATGAACATAATAAACTGGTGAATAAAATGGAATCAGAGGCACAGAAATGGAATAGAATGGTGATTCTCAGAGTGAAGGGGGGTGGGGAGGCAGGAAGAGATTAAACAAAGACCTTATATGTACACATGCATTACATATGGACACAAACAATAGGGTGGCAAAGGTCTGGGGGGGAGAGCAGGAACTGGATGGAGGAGGCAATGGGTGGGGGGGATATCAGTAATAATCTCAACAATAAAGATTTTGAAAAAAGAGGTCAATGACTATCCAGATTACAAAAAAAAAAAAGCTCATGACTATAAATCATTAAAACCAAATACAAATTTTAAATAGCAATGATACAGAATTAAAATGTTTTAAAGACCACTTTAAAAATATGAAGATGCAAAGAAGAGCAATGAATATAAGAATAAAATAGAATGCTTTTCTAGTATTATGAAAATGAAAGCAATGATTTAACAATTATTTTCTACCAACACATCAAGCTTGCATAATTTCTCCATTCTTGTACGATTGGCTTTCATATTCAATTTAAAAAGAATATAATTTGCTTTCCATGACAACAGTACTCTAGCAAACATGTTAAACATACCTTAAACCTGCTGGACTTTCCTTTTTTTTTTAAGATATTTCATTGATTTTTAGAGAGAAAGTAAGGGAGAGGGAAAGAGAAAACTTTGATCAATATGATACCTCCTGCATGCCCTTGACCGGGGATGGAGCCTGCAACCCGCTCATGTGCCCTGACCACAACAACCAGCAACCTTTCAGTTTGTTGGATGACACTGAACCAACAGAGCCACACTGGCCAGGGCAAACCCGCTGGACTTTCTATAAAAATGTGGCAAGTATCAACCCCACAAAGTAACACAGTATAAGAAGGGCAAAGATTATCTATATGGGCAGGGACACTGGCATTGTGACAAGGAAGCAGATTGGTTGTGGGGGACAGACTAGGCGGATTTTCTGCAAAAAGGCCAAAACTACAAAGAAGATTGTGCCGAAGCTTTAATGTGTTGAGCCCAGCTGCAGATCTAAGAGATGCTGGCTATTACAAGATAAAAGCATTTCGAACTGGGAGGAGATAAGAGAACGGGCCCTGGCCACTTGGTAGGTCAGTTGGTTAAAGCATCATCCTGATATGGTTCAATCACTAATCAGGGCACACACACGGAGCAACCAATGAATGCATGAATAAGTGGAACAACAAATCAATGCTTCTCTCTCTCTCTCATCAATAAAAAATAAAATAATTAAAAAGAAGAGAAAGGTTTTATTAACTGGAAACTCTGACTGGAGTATCATGTTTTAAAGAGCCCTGTCTGAACTCTGAAGACCTGAAGCCAATAAGAGTGCCACGGGAAAAGCCTGGTATCCTGCTTGGGAGCCCTGAAAATGGCTGGCGCTGGAGCGTCAGGCCCATGCCCTACCATCACTGGCAGTTGGTCAGAGTAGAAGGGGAGCAGCAATAAGGACACCTCTGTGTTCCTTTGGAACCCCCATGCACTCTGGACTGAGATAAGTAGGAGGGCTACTGAGGTGGGCCTTAAACTTAGGGTGTAGGCCCAGGTGGATTCACTGCAGGTGAGAAATTCACCAACTCAGCAGATACTGCAGGCAGGCCTGATGGCAGCTGGATGGCTTGGCTTCCAGCCCTACAGGGCACACTAAGGTTCAATCATGAGATTCCAGCAAAGGTAGTCAATTACCATTCTTGTTGTGTTTATGCAAACAATCAGGCCAAATTGAATAGAAAAATTGGTCTTAACTTGTCTCTTTTGATAAACATATAGGTAATTTTGAGAAGAAAAATTCTATTTTAATAGAGGTTATTAAAACTGAAATATTTTCTTTCCCTTCCACCAGACCATTCATTACAGTTTGTCTCTGTCAGGTCACAAGCCCACCTCCTTCTGTGCCCAGGCCTTATCGTATCTCTGACAGATAGCAAGGATCTTTTGGTTCTCAGAGAAAACTCCGCCCCTCTTTAGCACGGAAGCAGCTACAGAAAATAAATCCATCGCCCATTTTCCCTGAAAGAATTCAGAGCCAGGATCCTTGAGGTAATATAGTAGGCAGTTAGACAGAAATGAGCAGAGCAAGGACAATGGGTCAACTGGCACTACACCTGTATGTATGTGAGACAAGGGGCAACTGGGCCACAGACGAAGCAGCCTGGAAGGCTGCCCTGGAAACCAGTGGGGCCTCTACAGATTCTGGTGGATAAAGGCTGAAATCCATAACTAATTTTTACTCAAGTTCTGGCAGGCTTTGCAGCCTACCCGGAGGGCAGTCCAGGAGCACGGAGCACGTCCGAGAAGTTCTGCCTTCCAACCTGATGACTGTTTGGGTAAAGACCATGCAAGGACTGACTCCTACCCGGAGGGGACCACATACCATCATCCTGACCATCCCCACCACTCTCAAGGTTGCAGGACTGTATACCGGGTTGTCAGGAACACCCTCAGTGGATTCATTGCTCCACAAGGCTAAAAGAAGCTTGTGGGACAAGGGTGGGGGGGGGAGGATGAGGAGGAAGCTGGTTTTGCAAGGAATGTCAGGCCATAAAACTGAACAAAGCCCTGCCCTGAGGGAGGGCAGGGGACTTTTGTGCTGGCACCAGCCAGCTCAGAACCATCCTGTGGGGCGGCCTTCCTCCAGGGCCTCGAGTGGGGGAACAGAAGGTTATAAAAGCAAGGTCCCTGTGTGCCACAGCACTCTGATTTGGAAAATTCTCCCCTGAGTTCTGGTTAACCAGTTCTAACGGGAGTCTAATAAAGGACTCCTTCCAATTTCTCTATGAGGAGTGCTTGGCATTTCTTTGCTCTTCTGTAACATATTAATTTGCAAGTCAACCCTTTCTCTAGGCCTTTGAACCCAGGCCATGTGGACTGTGTCCTCACAGGAAACAATTTAAACGATGTCTTACAGTATTTTTCTGAGTTCCAGCAAATATCAGGACAGAATCAACACAACCAAGAAAACACAAACAAAGGGACAGAAATAAGAATTACATTTATCATCCTGATACCTAAATATCACAAAGAAAAACTACCTTCAAAATTAGGGCATAATTATGACAGTTCATGGAAGTCCCATAAAAGTACATATTTTAAAAGGAAGTTGTTTTTATTTCATTTCTGTAACGCTTTGCTCTAAGATGCAGGGTCATAAGTTACTTACCTTGCCCATTTCCACTATTATCAACATCAGCCAAACACAAACAGCCTTGATCAAATTCTTCTTTTTCTCCCAGAACAGTAGACCACCATTCACGGGCTTTAAATAAAGACATTTTCGTTCACTCTAAAAAGAAAACATATGTTTACAGTAAAAAGCCACTTCACACCATGAATTATGAATTAATTACCTCTTAAGACATAGCAAATTAAACTTGGAAAACTTTGAGAAAAACATTCCTGTATTAACTTTGATTTTCTTTTCTTTTTTGTATTTTGTGGGCACATGTGAAACCACAAATCTAAATGGCCAGAGCATTAATCAGATATTTTGCAAGGACCTTTGAAAAGCCGGGATAAGAAATTATACATTTATGTTGGGCCAGTTCTCTCTTCTGGAAGATTTTGTAGACGATTGCATGAAGCACCAACAAAAACTATTATTTGGAGAATCAAGGTTAAAATTCTACCATCACTAGTTTGCACATAATTCCTTAGCAAAATATTGAATTTCCCTTCATTTTTATCACAAAAGACTGCAGCACCTCCAGCCACAATGAGTTGCTGAGAAGAACCAATGAGACCAAGTGCCTCAGATGACTAACACTGGAACTTGTACATTACAGGTCCTCAAAAAACATTCACTCCCTTCCTCATTTCAACTATATAAAGGCAAAATGAAAAAGGGAAATTCACACCAAAAAAGAAACATGAAAACTGGGTTGTAGGTCCATTCACAGCACTACCTGTGTGTCCTCAGGCAATCCACAGAACCTCTCTAATGCTTTAATTCCTCAGCTAGAGGGAGGATATACCAACCAAACCTACCACTGAGCTACTGATACGGTGTTTGTGAAAGCCCATTGGACCTTCTGCATTATACCACAAGTGAGACTTTCCCACAAGCTAGATGGAGTTAAAAGATTATAGGAAATGCAGTCAATTCTCCTTATTCAAAAAAGTTATGTTCCAACATCACAAGCACTGAACTAGCAAATACTGAACCACTAGTCCTAGGGGAAATACAGGAACTGCTACAAGCCTCCAGTCACATTTTCATCAACAAATCACTACATAACTTTTGTGTGGTTTTTTTTTTTAATAATTTATTTATTGTTGATTCACCAACATTGAACTCAATGGCCAACAACAAGACGCTTATTTGAATGAAGCTTACATGGATTTTCTCCATATGGTACATGATAGCCTTCTTACACTTAGGAACATGAGACAGGATTTCAGCATTACATATGATTTGCACAGCAAAATCACCAAAAACAAACAAACAAACAAAAAAGAAAAACATGGCACTAAATAGGCCAGGAAAAGACCATCTGCCTATATAGCCTGAGAGCTGAAACAAGAAAGCAGAGTCGCTGTTTGACATCAGCTGGGAAAGTGTGCAGCAAGTGACCAAATTGTTTGCCACTCTGCACATGGCCCTGAATGACCCTAAAAGCACCATGAGCACTAAATTTGGAGTTACAAGTAGGCAAACTCACAAATAATGAGGATCAACTTTTAAAAAATGTAGATCAATCTGCTTCTTAAAGTAGATTTCCAGCCCTGGCCAGGTAGATTGATTGGTAAGAGTATCGTCCAGATACGCCAAGATTGTGGGTTCAATCCCCAGACAGGGCACATTCAAGAATCAACCACACTAGCTGGTTTGGCTCAGTGGATAGAGCCTCAGCCTGCAGACAGAAGGGTCCCAGTTCGATTCAGGTCAAGAGCATATGCCCAGGTTGTGGGCTTGATCCCCAGTGTGGAGTGTGCAGGAGGCAGCTGGTCAATGATTCTTTCTCATCATTGATGTTTCTATCTCTCTCTCCCTCTCCCTTCCTCTCTGAAATCAATAAACATACATTAAAAAAAAGAATCAACCAATAAATGCATATCTCTCTCTCTCTTCCTCCCCTCCCCTCCCCCCATTGCTTCTTCTTGCTCTAAAAATAAGTAAATGAAAGTTGTTTTCTAAAGTAGGCCTTCCACATAGTCTAACTGCAGAAATCAAGGCCCCGTCAGGGTGCATATAAGAATCAACCATGAATGCATAAATAAGTAGAACAATAAATTGATCTTTCTCTCCCTGCCTCTCTTTCCCACCAATAATTTTATTGGAAAAAAAAAAAAGGAAACCTGCCCCAGTGATTACAATGGTATGCGGTGGAAGTAGCACCTAGAACCAGGCTGTTATCACCTGAACTTGTGCAGCCATGCCATAAAGACCAAAAAGCTGTACCGCTGTTCATAGTAATTCTAATTCCTGCAAGTTCAAACTACAGGAAAGCATTTCATACATTTCATTAAGTTGTTAAAGGGTGATTAGAAAACAATAATTTAAAGGTTTTAACAGATGCATACCTATAAACAGCCACAAAAGATTTTCATATCCTTTATCTACACTAATAAAAAAGAAACGTGCAAATTAATCATCACTCCATCACTGTGCCACTCTGCTACACCCACGAGCCAATCAGGAGTGAGTATGCAAATTAACCCAACTAAGCCGGCGGCAGCCACAGAGCTGGAGCGAGCAGGAAGCTTGGGTTGCCCCCAGCAATGGAGGAAGCCAAGCTTCCCACCTGCCCTGGCCGGCCCTGGCCTCCACTCAGAGCTACAAAGTTTCAATTATAGAATAAAAATAAATCCCAGATACCTGCTTCCAGCCGGCCGTGGCCTCCGCTCAAGGAGGGGCTGGAAGCCTGGGTTGTCAGCACACCTGGGCTCTGCTTAAGGCTACAAAGTTTCAATTATACAAGATAGCATGAAAACAGCCATCAGCCCCTCACCCAGGCTGGCCAGGCACCCCAGTGGGACCCCCCCACCCTGAAGGGGCTGTGGGCAGCCTGAAAATGGCTTCAGCCCCTCACCCAGGCTGGCCAGGCACCCCAGCAGGGACCTCCACCCTGAAGGGGATGTGGCCAGCCTGAAAACGGCCCTCAGTCCCCAGTCCCTCACCCAGGCTGGCCAGGAATCCTAGCAGGACCCCCACCCTGATCCAGGACACCCTTCAGGACAAACCAGCCAGCACCCCCGCACCCCTGCCCCCTGTGCACCAGGCTTTTATCCTATATAATAAAAGGGTAATATGCAAATTGACCCTAACAGCAGAACAACTGGGAATGACTGGTCATTATAACACACACTGACCACCAGGAGGCAGACACTCAATGCAGGAGCTGGCCCCTGGTGGTCAGTGCACTCCCACAGGGGGAGCTCTGCTCAGGCACAAGCCAGACTGACACTGCCAGCACAGTGGTGGTAGCGGGAGCCTCTCCTGCCTCCTCAGCAGCACTAAGAATATCCGACTGCACCCCACTAGAAAGGATGCACCCTGCTGGCAAGGCTTAGGCCTGCACCCTGTTGGCAAGTGGACACCCCCTGAGGGCTCCCAGGCTGCCAGAGGGATAGCTGACTGCCAGCTTAGGCCCGATCCCCCGGGGAGCAGGCCTATGCCAGCAGGTGGACATCCCCTGAGGGATCCTAGATTGCGAGAGGGCACAGGCTCAGCTGAGGGACACTCCCCCCCCAAGTGCACAAAATTGTGCACAGGGCCTCTAGTTAGAATAATAAACAGAAGGTAATCTCTTTATCACTTAAGCTCTAGAAATTCTCTTCCATACTTATCACTTGACACTTTTTTGTTTTTAATACCTATTTAAATATATATTATCTTCCAAACCAAGTTTACTCAATTTGTGCTGTCATTTAAGATATGTATGTTTTAAACACCTCATTGGCCTACCCCCTACATAAGGAAGGGTTAGTACAAAAATGGCTGTGATTATGATAACCCCAAGAACCTTATGGAAGGAACATGTGGTCAGGAAGGCAGATTCTGCAATTACGAGGCTAAGACCCTGACACTGTTGTTGTTCATATTTGAACCTTTGCTTTCTCCAGGTCATGCTAGTGCCTCCTCAAATTCTGAAAAAGAAGAATCAGGTCTTCCAGTCCAAAAAAAAGATGACTACTGCACACAGAGGTAGAAGGGAGAATTTTGCTTTAAAAGACAATATGATAAGGGCTTTTTCAATAAAAGACACACAAAGAACACAGGAGAGGGAGTCTTGGGTTCCCTTTCTGACCCCACACTCCAGCAATGTGACCTTAGACAAGTCCCTAGCCCTCCAGTCTCCCAACTGTTCTAGCGGGTGGGAGGATAAAATGGCTTAACACATGAAACTGCTTAGCCCAATACCCAATCCATAGGACACACTCCATAAATGTCAGATAACCGTCAGTAGTTACCTAGAATAAGTAATGGTGGTGGTGGAGGTGGAGCGTCTTTTGAGCAAGACAAAATTACAAATGCCAATCTGACCCTCAGGACTGAAGTTTAAATGGGACATTCAAAAGACCAAGTAATCGTTCATAGAAATATTGTTGCCCTAACCAGTTTGGCTCAGTGGATAGAGCGTCGGCCTGTGGACTGAAGGGTCCCAGGTTCGATTCCAGTCAAGGACATGTACCTTGGTTGCGGGCACATCCCCAGTGGGAGGTGTGCAGGAGGCAGCTGATTGATGTTCCTAACTCTCTATCCCTCTTCCTTCCTCTCTGTAAAAAATCAATAAAATATATTTTTTTTAAAAAAAGAAATATTGTTAATCCACACAGATGTCTTATAACTTCATATGTTTCAATACTTTTTGAGAAACATTTGAAAGTCTTCATTCTACAGGATAAGGCTTGCTTACATACATCAAAACGTGTAAACATTTTAAATCAAAATATACCATTGATATTGGCTTTTTTTTTCTCTTCAGATAATGTTTCTATCAATAAGTTGCACCATCTACATAAGTGTAGTTGTAATTTAAGGACAACAATTATAGGAAATGAAATCTCCCTTAAACGCTCATAAATAGCTTATAAATTATTTGCAAATTTTTTAAAGTTTTTAAAATTCTCTAAATGATGATTTAGTCTATTCACACACAACAAATCTATCACCAATTATTCTCTTTACATCATCTATAATAATAAAAGCATAATATGCTAATTAGACGGGACATCCTTGTGGACAACCTTCCAAGCCCAGGTCCTGGGTGATGGAGGGAAGCCAGTGCAGGCAGCCAGGGGAAGGAAGGCCTACTCATGCATGAATTTCGTGCATTGGGTCTCTAGTTTCTAATAAGTTAGAAAATCTCTCCCTCTCTGAATGCTGACAGACTTTAGTTAAGGCCATAGTTTTACTTTGTGCATATGTGTGGTATGGTTTCATTTTTTAAGGAAAAGTGAGCTAGAAAAAAACAAAACTTAGTTTTCCAGGAAATCTGAGTCAACTGCAGGACATGCTTGGGGACACGCGATGCTAATAAAATCAGGTCAGTTCATTGAAGCTGCTGTGGTTTGCAATGCAGAGAGAAGGCGAAGCAGTAATCCTATTGCAAGAAGGAATTAGGGGATATTAGTACATGCATCCCACTTCTTCATAAGCTGAGAACTGCGCTGACCATTTGCTCACAAGACCTGTTGAAGTGTCACAGGAGGAGGATGCTGCTGCACCACGTAACATGCCTCAATGGAATCTTTACAAATTCTTAACATTCTCTCTGGAAAATGTCCACAGGATCTTACTCATGGTGTGCTGCTGTTTTGTTTTGTTTTGTTTTGTTTTGTTTTGTTTTCAAAACAAACATCCTACGTAAGAAACCTACCACCCTGTACCCCCCAAAACCTATTGCATGGCATCAGCTGATCAATCTTGCCCACCGAATAAAACTCAGGAAGGGAATTCAAACGCCCGAGGTACCAGACACACTTCCTCCTTACCTGCTGCCGAATCCGGCGGGTCCTGCCCCACCTTGCTGGAACTCTCTCCGCAGGTGTCCCCTTCAGAACGCCTGCCAGGGTCCCGGGGCTGGAACGAGCGAGCAGGAGCTGGGGGTGCGGAGAGGCGCAGCCCTTACTCCACTGCTCCCTCTCGTCCTCCTGCTCCAACTTGTCCCACGTCCCGGGCAAGGAGACAGCCTCGCCAGGCAGCAGCGCCACCAGTTCCACGGAGTTGGAGGAATCACCCCAAGGAGCCCCTCTGCATCCCTCCTCTGTCCGCCCCGGGCTCGAGCAGGGGAAACGGCACCAGTTCCTTGGAGGAGATGAGGCAGGAACGACGGCACGTCCCGCTGAGGGCGAAGAGGAGGAAATGATGAAGGCGGTGAGCGAGCTGTAGCCGAGAAAGGACGGCAGCGGCGGAAGGGACACCTCCCCACCGGTGCCTAACTCCAAGCCATCTTCGACCAGTTGTCATAGCGCTTTACAACGAACGCTACTGCGCAGGTCCGAGGGCAGGGCCCCGCGGCCTTCTGGGGGCTGTAGTCCAGCGAGGCTGAGCCGAGGAGGACGGAAATGGGGATGCTAGGCGGGGCTTGGCATCAGATTCCTACGGGGCGCCCCGCGCTCAGCTCCTCACGTGACCCCGCCCTCGGCGCTTGTGGGCGGGGCTTTCGGCGGGGCGGGGCGGGGCGTCCGGGCCTTTACGGGGCGGGGCTTTCGGCGGGGCGGGGCGGGGCGTCCGGGCCTTTACGGGGCGGGGCCTTTACGGGGCGGGGCCTTTACGGGGCGGG
>PVJC01045489.1:0-13681 GCA_004026665.1 Murina feae | reverse complement strand
ACATACCTGGGTCACAGGCTCTATCCCCAGTAGGGGGCATGCAGGAGGCAGCCAATCAATGATTCTCTCTCATCATTGATGTTTCTCTCTCTCTCTCCCTCTTCCTTCCTCTCTGAAATCAATAAAGAAAAAGGGGGGAAAATAACAAGAAGAAGCAGTTTTGAGCATTTTTACATAAATTGTAAGGCATGAAGGCAACATAATGAGAGCCAGAATGCTCCATGAGGGAGAGTTGAGAATCTCTGGAGAAGTGTCCGAGTTCTCCCAGAGACGATTTCTCACCCCTCTGCAACCAAATCACCCAGCGAGTGGCTCCAAAGCCTACAGTTCCAGTTCTATGCGAGGTTGTGTGCAACAGCCCTGCCCAGCCTCCTAGATTCCTTTCCAGGAGCGTTGCTGAAGACTGAAAATTACTGAGCAGTTGTCATTTTGTAAGCCAGACCTGTGCTTGCTGTTCCCTGCTCTGGTGTACATGGGATGGTGTTCTGTTACTTGATTCTCTTGATCCTTGAAGTAATCCGGTACTCATTCCAGGTTAGTTTTGGCACCATCTTAAACCAGATTTCTTGGAAGCTACTTTAAGACTGCCATTCTGCTTGTCAGTTCCCATGGCCCACTTGTCTGCCATCAGCCTTCATTCTAAATTCCCACTGTGGTGTGGTTTTTATCTGTAGCAACACTTATAAACCAAAATTTCCCACTTACAGAGGTGAAACATTTTCAGAATAAGTAGATATGGGACAGCTAACACTGTGGAATAGAACCCACTTGGGAGCAAGGCGGTTGGGCCTGCCCCACAGCTCTGCCTCTGACTGGCAGGCTGCCCATGTCAGTGCGTATTATGATATCACTTGTATAGGAGATGTGGCACATTTGTTCCTCCCTAACCACCACTTGGGTGGTGGAACAGATATCCTCCCCAGATAAAATCTGAGGCTCAGAGAATTTAGCCTATGTCTAAGGCAGGCCCCTTTTGAGAGTGTAGGGTGTTTGTTCTCCTTTCAGAGACTGGAGGCAGGGTTGGCATGTGGTGAGCTTGCAAGTGGGACAGAGATGGTTAATGCTGCAGTGCTACGTCAGTCCTGCGCAGCGAAGAGTTGTCCCACTGAGAAACACTGCTCTGAAGCTGTGCAGCTAATACGCAGGAGAGCCAGGTTCACCCTGCTCTCTCTGAGTACAGGCCCCTTACGGGCCTCTCCAAGTTAAAGGCACCCCGTACAGGCAGTCCTTGGGTTACATCGGACTCGACGGTACATCGTTTTGTGGTTTCGTCACCATCTCCCATTTATTTATTAAAAAAAAAATTCCATCATTTCAACATATGTACATAGGTGCTGTATGTTTTTTATTATTTATTTACCACAGTAAAGGTCAGGACTTGTTATCTTTCTTTCAAATTTTTTTACTGTTTCACTTCATTACTGCTGTGTATGTGCTCCATGTGAGTGACGTAGGTGCTTCTGTAGGTGGGTTCCGACTTACAGCGAAAATCGCCTTAGGTTTCACCATAGGAAGGGATCTCCGAGGTAACCCGAGGACCTACTGTATTAATTCCCACATTGTCCATTGTCCGGAGCTCGCAGGAATTACAATTGAACTCAGAATGGCTGTTCTGCAGCTTATGCCGAGCTGCTCCCCGCACCAGGACTCTGGCCCAGCACACTCCATGTGGAGAGAGCCTCTAAAACTCAGTGTCCTCTCTGACCAGCATCCTGTACCTGTCATTCCTCTATTAACACTCAGTGCAGGCAGAGAGAGCCAGTGCCTTCCTGGGAAAAGATCAAAGCCCCAGAGAATGCCCACCCACAGCCTTTGATCCAGTCTTACCAGCTTAAAAACATAGGGAACTAGGTGTTAATTTCAAGAGGTTTTGAGATGGTATCTTTGGCTTCATACCTACCCACTGGGTCCACTTGTATAGAGCCTGCTGTCAAAGCTTTGTTTAAAGTTTGGTTTTGATGTCAGACAGCAAAGAAACTGAGATAGGTGGCTATATCAGTTTGAATGGGCACACATGAAATTTATTAAAGTGGTAAAAATAAAACCGTACTGAATGAAAAGGCACACAGTGAAGCTGACCTGAATATGAATGGTGAGGTGATTATAAAAAAGGGAAGTGTGATATTATCTGATCTGGCTTTTTTTTTCTTTCCTGTTTTTTCTTTTTCTTTTTTTTTTCCCTTCTCTCTCTTCCAATTTCTTTACTAACTTTTTATTTTGAGATTTTTCAAACCTGCTGGTTAGGAGAATGATAAAGTCAACACCTATATATTCTAAATGTGCCACTTGCTTTTTTATTTCCTCCTCCAAATACACATACACACACACACACACACACACACACATTACATTAGGTAAATTTTTGCTGCACCATTTGAAAATTACACACATCTTGACATTTTAACTCTACATATTTTATCATGTATCTGCCAAGAACAGGGACATTCTTTTGCATAACAATACCATGATCACACCTAAGAAATTTGGCAATGATTTCATAACATATTCTACTATCAAGTCCATCTTCAGACTTTCTGGTTGTGGGGTAGAACACCCTGCACTCTGGGATTGTCTGTTTCTTTACAGGGTTAACTTGGGCCTCACTGCCTGAAAATTGTTACATCTAAAAGCTTGTTGTTAGTTGCAGGGTAACAGCTTTTGGCAAGAATACTTCATTGGTGGCATCGCATGCTTGATGTTATGTCACATCCAGAGGTGGGGGATGTCAACTTACCCTACCATCTGATCTCTTGGGTAATGTGGTAACCAGAGCTCACCGATGCTCAGGATACACTGAGTCAGTCAGGCGTCTTTGGGCTGGTGTGTGGTTCCTTTGTGAACATCCAGTCCATCCTCCTCCCTCTCCCCACCGCGGAGTGCTCCGAGTATCAGTGGATCATTATTACTTTGGGATCATGTCTGATATTTTTACCTTTGTTTTCTCTTCTTCAACTACTTACAGTGAATGATATAGGCCGGCGGTTCTCAACCTGTGGGTCGCGACCCCTTTGCGGGTCGAACGAGCCTTTCACAGGGGTCGCCTAAGACCATCAGAATACGCATATTGAATATATAATTACATATTGTTTTTGTGATTAATCGCTATGCATTAATTATGTTCAGTTTGTAACAATGAAAATACATCCTGTATATCAGATATTTACATTACGATTGATAACAGTAGCAAAATTACAGTTATGAAGTAGCAACGAAAATAATTTTATGGTTGGGGGTCACCACAACATGAGGCACTGTATTAAAGGGTCGAGACATTAGGTAGGTTGAGAACTACTTATGTAGGCCTTCTAATTTTACAAAAATGATTCTTTAGCTGCTTACCTGGCGGTCAGTTAGATTTTTTTTGTGATGATAGATTGTGCCAAACATTTTTTCTTTCTTACCTTTGGGATAAGAAGGTATAACTCTAGCAGAACATTTCCTATATGCCAGGTACCACACAGGATCCTTATCTATAGAACTTTTTTTACTTTCTTCCCACACAACAGCTCAGACTAGTGAATGGACTTGCCCAAGGTCACACAGCTCCTGTAGAACTAACTCACTAGAGATCTGACAGGCTTACAGCCAGGGCTTCTCTACTCTTCCATGTGCCCTCTGATCCCCAACCCTGGCTGTGCCTCCCACCCTAGTTCTTACCTTAGACAAATGCCTACCTGATTGGGTAGGTCCATAACAAGGAAAGTCAGGTAGGAGGGGGGTATGCAGCTGGAGAAACACAAGCCACACAACCTACGAGGGGCAAATGTTACTGGCTCCCAGGCAATGTGGGCCCAGCACTATCAGAAACCTTGATCTACATATTAACCATTCCAACTTTTTAATATTGGCAACTACTCTATATATATATTCTGACACTCGTCAGTTGAGTCACCAGTTTTCAGCATCCACACTGCTGCTGACGGAGGACCCCTTCACTCAGCCGAGGCTTTGTTTAGAAATGGAATTCACTGCTTGTCTGTTTGTGCTTAACTTTCTCTTTTAAATACAAATTAATATTCTTGATATTTGACTTCAGGGGTGTTTGAATTTTGAAGAAAAGGAAAATTGGGTTTCATGGAAGTATTACTTAACTGTCATATTATTATAAAACCTGACATTTATTAATTAGAAGGTTAGCAGCACAATAGTTCATCTAGAAAGCTTAGAAAGAAAACAAATACATTTCCCTCTGAATATCATCTGTAGAATTTTTCTTTTTGAATTGTTCTCTAGATTCTTAAGAAGGGGATGAAATCTGTCTGTTTTATCCATCCTGCACTCCTTGTTCTTTGTGTATACTTAGCTGATAATGAGTCACCAAAGAGTCCATAAGCGTGTTCCTAGGAGAGGACCTGAAGCAGAACTGACAGATAAATAGCAGTGCTTCTCAGGGTGAGCCTCAGTAGTTGCAGTGCTGCTGAGGATAAAGACCTGGTGCATTAATCCAATTGTTTTAGCAGAATTATTCTTGAGTTTGGAGTGATGGAGAAGGGTTGCAGGTAAAGACATCTGTTCTTACTCTGCCATGAAGGAATCTAGGCCTGCCTACCTAGTCTACAGGTTAACAACCTGAGGCACAGAGAAGTTGAGTTGGGCCCAGGTCAGATCCAATTAGCTTGGTTCTCTCATGATCGATTTTCACTTTTTCTAAAGCTGAAGTTTTCAGTCAACAAGTAATAATCATAACGTCCCACAATCTTTCTCACAATTAATATGACGGAAAGTGTGGTGTCTCACTTTTCTGCCAATACAAAAGTTCTCACCCTCAGTGAACTGCCACCCGGGGAGTGTTTACAGAGCACCCAAGCCCTGTTCTTCCTCCTCCCCTTCACCCAAGGCCTCCCCAGCCCTGTACTGTTAACCCCCGTGTCATCGCTTCTTATTACTTCCTCAGAGGCCACATATTGCATTTTTCGAATATAGGGTTCCTTTTTTTTTCTCTTGACAAAATCCAAGGACCATTCATATTTTTTAACATTTTGTTGTTTTACTATGGAATTTCAAATTTATAGAAAGTAAACATTATAGCATAATGGACCCCATGGATCGCTCCCTCACTCCACAATTATCAACATTCTGCCATTTTCCTTTCATCTGTATCTGGATTATTGTCTCTATTTTTTTTACTAATTCAGATGTGTTTCATAGGTCAGAAAAAGAGCTAGTTTGTGAACTAAAAATTGGTTACCTGTTCCTACAGGTGCCCCCCCTTACTGTATTTACTCGTCACAGCACCCCTGTTCATTGTTACCCACATTTTATGACTTAGGAAGCTGAAGCTCCAAGAAATTACACACCTGTCTAAAGTCTCCCAGCTCAGAAGCACTCAAGCAGGCATTCACACCCAGCACTGTTTGAAAGGCATGCTTTCCCCCTAAGCTGCACTTTGAAAAAATAAGGACCATAAAAAAATGTGTAGTTAAAACTTTTTACAGTGTGGATAGATGGATAGCTATGTGGTAAAAGCAAATATGGTATAGTGTTAATTAATGTTAGAAATTAAGTGGTAGTAAGTACATGGCTGTTTGGTGTAAAATTATTAAAAGTTTATGTTTGAAGTTTTTACCATATAATGTTGGAGAGGAGCAAATTTTGTCTTAACCATCAAGTGGAGGACAAGACACACAAGCTGTTTTCAGATACCTATCCTGTTGGTACCTGCTCCAAAGAGAGATTGGAGCCTTGGTTGAATTTTAATCTTAAAAATAGCAAGCCAGGGATAGAGATTGCTTGATGTACCCAATTAGCATTAACCAGTGAGGTCTTAGAGAACTCAGAAAGCCAGCTGCAAAAGCAAAGCCTCTCCCAGGGTGGCCGCTCCACTGTGGACAGCTCGGATGCCTCGCTGTCGCCCTCCATGAAAGACCAGAACCAGACAAAATAGTGGACAATTCTCTTTTCCAGTTCCGGCCTCTTAGGTGGGATCCCATCATTTACCCAACAGAACATTTTGCATGCATGCAGCCTACATATTGAAGCTGCTCCTGTGTGTGGAAGGGCGTAATCAATTTTTTAAACACTGCATCATACACATAGAGCCTTCCACACTACTCCACAATGTAATGCAGACCCTGCTTTGATGGTGAGCTGGCAGAGTCAGGAACAGCTGAGCAGTTTGCTGTATTGGGGTTGCTGGTTGGAGGCAAAGATGCACTGTCCAGGGGATTCCTCGGGGCATTTTGTTGCTGATGGTACAAGGAGAGTCTGGATGGGCTCTTCTCCCTCTCCTGTCAGAGCCCTGTATGTCCAGCAACCCAAGCTTGGCTGTCATTGCTATTACCCATCCCACCCTTCAGAGCTTGAGGCCACATGTTTCTGACCCAGGAAAAGCTCTGCCCTCTAGCATTAGCTTGCTGTGGAGGAGAGAGCTGCTTAGGCATATGAAAGGTGCCTCTCCAGAATCTTCCAGGGTCCTTACAAACTGCAAAGCTAAGGTCATACCAGAAAATCAAGAAGTTTCCAATAATAATTATTCACATTAATTTCCAAAACTTCAATTGAATCTTGGGGCCCGTGTGACTCACTGGTGTTTATACCATTATGCTGTTCTTCCGCTATACTCTGAACAGAGTTTAAAGCCCTTAAGAGGTATCTGTCTCCTGAGTTAACTATTCCATTAGCTTCCTTCACCCTGAAGTGTCAGGCAGAACAGGCTAGAAGAGCAGGCTTTGTACCTAGACCTGGACATGAATCCCAACTTCACCATAACTGGCTGTGACACTTGGGGACAGTTGCTGAATTTCTTTAAGGCCAGCTCATATGATCATTGTAAAGTTTGAATTCAGATAAAATATGTGAAGTCCCCCAGCATAGTCTGGGGCCCATAGCAAGTGCCATAGTCTGGTTCCCTTTGCTGGCATATGTGTGACATGTTTTAGGTGTGAGATGAGGGCTCATATCCCTGCCTATAGCTGATGGTGTGAACACATCTTGTCTCTTGGCACCTGTGCACCACAGTTTTGTTTTAGGACTGCCTGTTATCCAAGAAGCCGTGATTTAAAAAAATTATATTGTCTAATTGTTCCTTAGGGTGCTTCCTCAGGAAGGTCCTAAGCATGGGGCAGCCCGGAAAGGGTGAGGGCTGGGAGCCTACTGGAGACCGAGGGATTGGTGAGCTTAAGGTAGGGAGGGTCTGGGATAAATGATCATAATGAGGCCAGATCAAAAGGTTGGCATTTCTAAAAACAAAGATTGCCACCTGGGAGTTTTGCCAGGGGTGGGCCCCGAGGGAGACTGAGTTACACCCACTAAGGAGTGTGGGTGCCTGTGCTCCCAGTCACTTCCCCACAGGAAGCCTAATTGCAGCCTGGGCCCCGGTGACTCCCGCCTGGCTGCTGCAGACAGAGGAGTAGACCACTGCAGCATTCCTGCCCACGCCTGCTGCTACCGCCTTCTCCAAGAAAGACTTCCGGTATTACTGCATGTGGTCCCAAAACCAGGGGGAGTATTTGCACAGTTTGGCATAGCAAACATTACATCTGTTGCTTGATTTGCAGTTGGGCTTTGTTTGTGGGCCGTCCGTCCTTGTCTGCTGCATCCATCCAGGCACTTGGGGAGCATTTCCTTTCTTCTCCGCAGCTGCCAGGAGCCCAGTACTTGGATTTCCTTAAATGCAAGCAGATGGAAGCGAGCTGGAGTGTGGAGGCAATTCGAGGATTTCTTCCTCCAAGCATTGTGGGTTTGCTCTCATTGGGTGTAGCTGTTCTTGCTCATTTTATTTTTCATTTGGGTTTTGTCAGGCTGTCAGCTTTCCTTTCAGGGTGTATGTTGCTGCTGGTTGCAGGAGTGTGCAGGATGGGGTGACTTGGTTGATTATTGTTTGGTATGAAAGTTTTCACACCACTGTATGGCTACATCATGATGATGATGATGATGATGATGGCACTCATATCTGTAAAATATTCTGCAATTTTAAGAGAACTTTTACATATGCCCTGACCTGTTTGGCTCACTAGATAGAGCGTCTGCCTGCGGACTCAGGGGTCCCAGATTCAATTCCAGTCATGGGCATGTACCTTGGATATGGGCACATCCCCAGTGGGGAGTGTGCAGGAGGCAGCTGATAGATGTTTCTCATCAATGTTTCTAACTCTCTATCCCTCTCTCTTCCTCTCTGTGAAAAACCAATAAAATATCTTTTTTAAAAAAAAGAGTACTTTTTTACATACATAACAATCTCATGTGGTCTGGCCAGAGGCTCCAAAAAAAAAAAAAATGAAGGTTCTACTCTCTGCTGGAGTCTGAGTTTTTCCTTGTCTTTATATCATCTCTGGTCAAACCACATAGGGGAGAAAACTAGAATCAAAACTGTAGCCTTTTGCTTTGTTCCTTTTGCCTTTCTTGTGTCATTCGGTCAGTTTCATATTTTCCAAACACTGTATGAGCACACTGCTAGATTCTCTGGTGACATTTAAATAATTGTAGCAGATGTCCTTCGCCACAGGGAGCTTCCAATCTAGCTGGGGACACTGTTTCTCCAACTGTGAGTTGAAGTTACTGTGCTTAGCACACAGAAGGTGCTCAAGAACTAGGAGTTGAATGAGTGGGTGAATAAATGAATAGATAATGTAATCACCAAAGTCCTGAAGAAAGGGGGAGAACTAGGGAGGAACTGAAAGGTGCACAGTCCTCAATGGGAACAGGCCCAAGGGGTACAGCCCCCTTCGAGTGTCCGGGTGCCTGGGAGCTAGAAAGCAAGAGGCCTAGGCACCCTCGTGGATTGTCTGTGTGGATGATTTGCCATTCATTAGTGCAGCTAAATGAGAGCTGAAGATATGGAAGGAAACCATATGGATATAGGCTGAGAAGAGTGAGCAAGGAAAATGTCATTCTCTCTCAAAGGATGGGATAAGCAAAAAGAGGGAGAGAAGGTAGCAGACTGACTAAAAGGCATAGATTACTCGTAAAGCTGCTGTTGGGGAAGGTGCCAGCAGACTCACCGCACCTTAGAAAGCCTGTCTCCTGGATTTGAGAACCTACTACATTGCAGCCCTGTACTAGGAGCTAACAGAGGGCAATGGGCAGAATCCAAGAGATACAGAACATGGCCCAACTCATAGGAGACCCTGCCATGCCCAGGAAACACTGAAATAATGTGAAGCCTCACCCTCACATGATCAACCCCAGGGGATAAGCCAAAGAACTGAGAGACAGGGAGAGCGATGTGAGCCTGAGAGCTGAGAGGAAGGCTCTGGCAGGTAAGACTGCTTGGGGCCTGGCCCATGGATGAGATGTGGGAATTGTGTGGACATTTGTGTGGAGATATATTCTATCCTGGATGAAGTTCGTGTTGGGGCCATGGGAAACTGATGGAAGAGGTCTGGGGCCCTGGGTGAATTCTTGGAAGCTAGGCTGGAGGGCTGGAAAAAGTTGCTAAGCATTGAAGCGACTTTATGAAGGTGGCAAACAGAATCTTTTGTTTATGAACAGAATTCTCATTAATTTCCTGCTACCTCAGATGCTGGGCTGGAGGCTCTGCATTGTCCCTTTGCTGACAGTGTGAGAGTAAGCTCAGGGAAGTAAAGTCTCCTAGGGATGGGCACTGAACCTTTTCAGTGTCTCCTGGGGCACAGGGATACTGAAGGCCAAATATTACCGCTGCGGTGGTCGACCGGGAGTAAGACTAGAATACAATAGCCTCCAGCAGGGCTGTCAGTAGGACACTGTTTTCATTGATTGTTTTGGCTGCTATGAAACTGTACTCAGTGTTTTGGAGAGCTCCAGAAATTTGTGCTATATGAACTCTAGATATTTTCATCATGATGAACTCTTTAAAATGGTATCTGCATCAGTGCACAGCCCCAGTGCAGACTACTTAGAGGTGCCTTACAAGTGCCATGCTGATGGATATATTCTAATATAGAATAATAACTTAGGAGTCTTAGTTTGATCTGGTAAATGCTATCTTGTGCTTGATTGTAGTGAAGTTTCAACAACCACAAAATATAAGTAGCCGTCAGTATTACCTTCATGTAGATGAAGAACCAAACATTCAGGAAGTTTCTTACCCCTCTCTCTGCCTACCTCTTGACAATGTCTCCCTGTAAGACGCCCGAATCCCTCAGGTATGAGATGCATTTGGAGTGCTGGTTCCTGCTGACTTTATTAAAGCTGAGTAGAAGAAGCCGAGTTTGGTTTGCAAAAGCCTGGAACTTCCTGCTTGTGTTTCATTTCCAGTAAAATGGGTGATTCACCACAGTTTAAGGTAACCCCATCTATGGCATCTCAGTGTTGTGTTTTTTTCAGCGAAAATTTTTTTGAGGGAAACATAGAACAGAACTATAGAATCCTCTTAAGTTTTCCATGAAATTATTTTCCCTGCCTATTAGAGTTTTGTAATATCATTAGATTACTTGTTTTTCCTAGTAATTTTTATCCTATGATTATCTGAGTTAGACATGTGTTGAAGAAGAAGAGATGAAGGTCAAGAAAAATAAGTAGAGTGTCCTATTATTTTTTAATTTGTCTAACTTGCTGATGCGTAGGAACACCGTTTTTCATATTGAACTATACTTGGCAGTTTGGTAAAGCCTCTAATTCTAATAATTTATCTGTATTTTTCTTGGGTTTTCTGTGTAACCAATCATATGTATATTTATGTTTTAGTTCTTCCTTTTCAATTTTTTTATGTGTTTATTTTTCTGTCCTACCACTCTGGCTAGGACCTGCAGCACAGTGTTAAAAGCAAGTAGCTTGTTCCCAATTTAAAGGGAAGGCTACTAACATTTTACCACTAGTATAATGCCTATATTGGGTTTTAATAAATACTTTTCATTAGGTTAAAGAAGTCCCCTTCTGATCCTAGTATGCTACAAGTTCCTATTTTTTAAAATCACAAGTGCTGAATTTTATTTAATGCATTTTCTGTGCCTATTAATAATATCATAGGGTTCTTTTTCTTTTAATCTGAGAGTGAGGTAGTTACTATCATCAGTTTTCTAAAGTTAAACCATTCTTTGCATTATTGATAAAAATCCAAACTAGCCATGAACTATTTTATGAACTGTTGGATTCAGTTTGCTGATTTTATTTTTATTTTTAGGATTTTTAGGATTGTACTTATATCTGAGATTGGACTATAATTTCCTTTTTTTTTTTTTTTTTTTTTTTTTTTTTTTTTTTTTTTCCTTCTGTCCTTGTCTGATTTTGGTGCTAAGGTTATACTAGTTCTTTCCAATTTTTTGTCTCTGAAACTTGCTCTTTTTACTCTAAAACCATCTGAACCAGATGTTACTAGTTTTGTTTTCTTTAAAATGAATCAGTTTCTTTAATGGTTATAAAAATATTCAGGTTTCTCTCTCATCTTGTTTCAGTAATAAGTGGTATTTTTCTATGAGATTCTCATTTTATTAAATTTTTCAAGCATGGCATACAATAGTTCATAGTATGCTCCTATTTTTTAATCTCTGCTAAAAATGTAGTTATGTTCTCTCTCTCATTCTTAATATCATTATTAGTACACTTTTTTGTGTTTTACTGATCAGTTTCAATGACTTATCTATTTTGATCTTTTGAAATAAACAGTTTTTCCTTTGATAATCTTCTCTACTGAATGTTTGTTTTATGATAATCTTCTCTACTGAATGTTTGCTTTATGATTTTATGAGTTATTTCTCTTTATTACTTTCTTCTTCTAATTTCATTGAATTTACTTTTGTTCACTTTCTCACTTCTTAAATTGGATACTCATTCATTTTCTTTTTCTTCCTAGGGTAAGACTTAATTACAACTTTAGCAGCATCTGACAAGTACTCATATGGAACATTTTTTTATCATCACTCTGTTCTAAGAATATTATAATTACTAGAGGCCCAGTGCACAAAAATTTGTGCACTTGGGGGCGGGGGGGGGGCGGTCCCTCATTCTGGCCTATGCCCTCTCGCAGTCTGGGACCCCTCGGGGGATGACCACCTGCAGGCTTAGGCCCACTCCCCAGGGGATCAGGCCTAAGCTGGCAGTCAGACATCCCTCTGGCAGCCCAGGAGCCCTCAGGGGATGTCCACTTGCCAGCGGGGAGCAGGCCTAAGTTGCAGTCAGACATCCTTAGCGCTGCTGAGGTGGCAGGATAGGCTCCCACTACCACCGCTGTGCTGGCAGCCGTCAGCCTGACTTGTGGCTAAGCAGAGCTCCCCCTGTGGGAGCGCGCTGACCACCAGGGGCCAGCTCCTGCATTGAGTGTCTGTCCCCAATGGTCAATGTGTGTCATAGTGACCAGTCATTCCCAATTGTTCTGCTGTTAGGGCCAATTTGCATATTAACCTTTTATTATATAGGACAAAGGCCTGGTGCACAGGTGGGGGTGGGCTGGTTTGCCCTGAAGGGTGTCCTACTGGAGTGCCTGGCCAGCCTGGGTGAGGGGCTGAGGGCCATTATCAGGCTGGCCATGGCCACTGGCTGGAAATAGGTATCTGGGATTTATTTAACTTCTATAATTGAAACTTTGTTGCCTTGGTCCCGCTCAAAGCCGCTGGCTGGAAGCAGGTATCTTGGGTTTATTTACCTTCTGTAAATGAAACTTTGTTGCCTTGAGTGGAGCTCAGGACCCACAGGGCAGGTGGGAATTTTGGTTTCCTCCATCGCCAGGGCAATGCAAGCTTCCTGCCTCGCTACAGCTCCCTGGCTGCCGCCATCTTTGTGAAGAGCGAGGGTTAATTTGCATATTACTCTTTTGCCTGGGCAGGGGACCCCCAAGCCCCTCCGATCACCGGCTTCACAGAGCCCAGGCCTCTGCGATCACAGGCTCTGATCCTGCCCCCTGACATTGTCGGCTCTGCCCTTGCCCCACTGGCAGCCTCTGGCCAAGGCTACAGCCTGGGCAGGGGACCCCCGGACCCCTCTGATTGCCTGTTCCACCCCTCAGGCCCCCCGCCTCCCCAGCTACCTGCCTGGCTAACTGGCCTGACCACTTCAGTGGCAGGGCTGAGCCAGACTGGGCGCCGCCATCTTGTGACCATAGGGGTGGCCATCTTTGTAACAGAGTGATGCCTAATTTACATATTACTTTTTTGTTAGATAGGATGTGGCTATGGGTGCTGCCATCTGTGGCTATGGGTGCTGCCATCTTGTGGCTGTGGGGGCGGCCATCTTTGTATCGGAGTGATGCCTAATTTGCATATTACTCTTTTATTAGATAGGATCATAATTATTTCTTCTTTGATGCATTAGTTATTAGCAGTGTGCTTTTAAATTTCCAAATTAGTTTTTTATTAATCATTTTTTTGGAGTCTACCTTTAAAAAATTCATTGTTGTCAGAGAGTGTTGTTTGTATGATACCAGTATCACAACATTTATTGATACTTGGTTCATTGCCTTATATGTGATCAGTTTTTTAAAAACATTCCATGGCATTTTAAAATACATACTTTCTAATAGGGGCTGGAGAAATAGAGTTCTAAGTATTTAATTAATGCCCTGCAAAGGGCCATTTAATTAAACCTCTTTGAATGTGTTGTTCAAATCTTTTATATACTTATTAATCCTCTCACTATGTCACTTTGTCCTTATAATTCTAACTAGGGGCTCGGTGCACAAAAATTTGTGCACTCGGGGTGGAAGGAGTCCCTCAGCCCGGCCTCTGCCCTCTCACAGTCTGGGACCCCTCAGTGGATGTCCTATGATGGCCCCAGTCTGCCAGGCGCCTTTTGAGTGTGTGTGTGTGTGTGTGTGTGTGTGTGTGTGTGT
>PVJC01045488.1:0-13690 GCA_004026665.1 Murina feae | reverse complement strand
TTCTCATTATTTAGACATATGGAAATCTTTGCAGAAAGTTTCCAGTTAATCAGGACATGTGTGTGTTTGTATATGTGTATATAAGTTTTCAAATTGTGCAAATAAAGATCAGAGGGCTGCATTTGGGGTATCCAGGAAATTATCAATGAAATGCAGCAATAAATGACAACCCAGAGATCAATATAAGAGAGGAGCTCTTAAAAAGGACTCTCTAAGCCCCACCCCTACACCTTCACAGTTTTTAATGTCCTTCAGGTGTTTCTTATTTTTTTACTGTATTATAAAGTGGTAAAATGTTTAATGTATAATTCAGTATTGTTGACAATAGGTACAATGCTGTATAGCAAATATCTAGAATTTACTCATTCTGCTTAGCTGAAACTTTATTACCATTGGTAGTAACTTCTCAAAGGATTAGGGATGCTTCCCTGGTCTTTTAGTTTTCTAAAACCTGAACAGTTTGTAGATGACAGGAATTATTTAATGCCTAAATGTTTGGTAAAATTTCCAGTAAAGTTATTTGTCCCTGGTGCACGTTTATATATAGTTTTGAGAATTAATTAGGGCTTTTATAGATTATTATTTGTTTCTTATATCAATTTTGGTAAATTTTTTTCCAAAAGCTGTCACTGGCATTAAATTTTCTCTTGAAAATTTACCTTATAATTTTTTGTTTTTTGTTCTATCTTTAGTTGTATTCCAAGTTTTACTCTCAATATTTTTTTATGTCTGTCTTGTCTTGATTGGCTTGACCAAGATTAGAGTTCAAACATTCTTTGCAAAGCAGCAGCATTCTATGGGCCTCCCCAAACCTGAATTTGAGGTCAGCTGCTTGCTGCCACAGAAGCCAAACACTGGTGAAAAAGGAAAGAGGTTTATTCAAGTGTTGGTCACCTGAAGAGATGGGGGACTCTTGTCACAAAGCCCATCTTAGTATTTCAGTGCAGGCAGGAGTTTTTAAAGGGAGGGAGAAGGAAAGCAGAAGAAACAGATCAGGAGGAAGGGTTGTGGATGTGTAGGAAGTGTCCTTGCTGGTCTCAATATGGATCTTTAATGCCAGCATCCTGGAATTGGTTAGTGTCAGCCAAATTCCTGTAGTTGGGCGATCTGCATCAACCGAAGTTGTGCCAAGGCCACTTTTTGTACAAGCAGGAATTGAAACTGCTGATGCCTGCAATATGCATGTAAGAAAACTGTTAGTATGTGAGCTCCTCTTATCAGTTTGTTAGTACATTTTATTCTAATTCCATTTCATGGTTAGTCAGTGTAGTATAAAGTTTTTAATCCCTGTTACATACTTTCTCTAAAGGTCAGCATTTATATGTTCCATTAATTTCTTGTTTGCCTTTCATTATTTCTTCCATTCAGTTTGTTTCACTGTTTTTATTCTCTAATTTGAATTTCATACTTAGCTCATTCATTTTCTATGTCTCTTCTTTTATGATATATGAATTTAAGACAATCAATTTTTCTATAGGAGTTCCTTATGCTATACCCTGAAATGTTTTCATATGTAGCATTTCCACTACAATTTGGTTCCAAATTCTTGAGTTTCATTAAGATTCCTCTTCTGATCAATAAGCTATGCAAAAAATGAATTAAATAGTTATTTCTAATACATAGTTATTTTCATATGAGTGGTATTTATTGATTTTGAATTTCTATGTTAATCATGGAGAGAATGTGTTTTCTATAATATCAAAGCCCTTTATATTCTGAAAATGACAGAGTTATTGATCATCATAGCATCAATCTTTAAAAACCTTGAAAAATGCAGAGCAATGTCAGAGTTTTCTAAAAGATCAATGGAACTTTGATAGAACAAGTCACATCAGATGGCCCTTAGAGCCATAACAGGACAAAAGCAGGGAACGTTAGTTATCATTGAGCACACTAGGAGGATGTCAGATTATACGCAAACTATTTTAAATAGTTATTATTAAGGCAGTCCTTTTAGTTCAAGACCAGCTGAGATATTTTAGAATGAAATGCTTCATTATAATGTGACTCCCATGAAGATAACATTTATCTCAAAATTTAAAAATTTTAGATTCTGTCCAGTGTACAAAATATTCACCAGTTAATTCTGGAAGCATCCTGTTGACCACAGAACCATGCAGTGTGTAAATTGGGCTGTGGACTTTCTGATTCCTGAGCCCTTAGGTCATGTTTTGTCATACAGTGTGCCGCTGTGAACCTGTGGACATACCAGCTGCTCCTGAGAGGGAGGTACATGCCCAGCCAGGACAGTCTATAATAAAGTGAGGAGGAGTCTATACCATTGATCATTTCAGGCCAGTGTAAGGCTGTCTGTGAAAACAGGGCCTATCCTCCCGGAAATTTTGGGATCTTCATTTTCCACTTTTAACACAAATAAGATGACTCATGGAAGAGAAAAACATTCCTGGATTCTTTCCCAAAACAAATCCAAGAGACATAGTTGACATTACCATAGGGAAGAAAATAAGACCTGAAAATGTGTGAGAGGCAGAACCATCTAATCCTTGGAAGGAAAGAGTCAGGCTTAGGTTTACAATGAATGGTGAGGACATTCTTACTCCACAGGCCCAGGCATTTCTGTTAGTCTCCTGAGCACAGCAGCATGCCTTTCTTAAAGAGTCCCTCCTGTGTCCCCGGGGTGCTCAGCCAGCTATCAGAACCTTTCTCTCTATTGTTTATTTAATAGTGGTTCCAATGGAAATGGGATGAAGCTAAAAATTGTAAAAGTTGGTTGCATAGGGCAGGTTGTGTCTGGGAGAAAACACTCTCCTAGAAATATCTACATTTTAATTTTTTAATTTAAATTAAAATTTAATATAAAGGGCTGCCTAAGAGAGTCCGGTGCACTTTCATCTCTGTGCATCACACCTGGACTTAGTGAGAGATGGTCTGGTGGGAGGAGGATGGACACCAGGTCTGTGCATTTCACCAGCAGGATCTAATAAAGAGGACCAGGACAAAGTGATACTATCCCTTCTTGATAGCAGATATCTGACATCACTACAGTCACATTCTTCTCTGAAAAGCCTCAGATACCAGGGAATGATCTGCCCCAGCTACAAGCACAGCAGGGGGCTGCAATCCAGCCTCCTTTCCAGGTCTTCCTGTGGAATTCTACTTTCCTTGGAAGTTTTTTTTTCCTTATCGTGAATGTGTCAGACTCTGTCTTATAAGTACAAGTCTCAAGACAATTAATGGGATTCATTGCAGTTGAATCAATACCTGACTCATTGTTTGCTCATTGTTTAGAGGGAGGCAGTCAGCTGATATTTTTTACTGGATGATAGCCAGAGCAGTGAGAACGTGTGTTTTAATTTCCCTTTGCTATGAGTTTCCTAGGAGACCGGTCAGATAATGAAGGACTCATTCTGTCAAGCATAAGCCCCTCCACCTGTCTGGCTCAGTTTACTATTAAATCACCACTCACACATTGCTCTCTGTCTATGTTTGTTGCAAATGTGTTCTCCATGCTCTCTGGACACCTTGGGCTTCCAGCAGTGGCTTTGGCAGCAACCATCACACTGTTCTCCAAATCAAAAGAAAATGGAGCCAAAAAAAGGGGGGGTGGGATGAGAGCTGTGATGGAGACTTTGAGTTCCAGGTAGTCATTATTTATTTTCTATTCATTATCAAAGCAATGACAAACACCACTAATCGTTATTAACTCTACCATGCCAGTTCTAGCCATAGACTACAAAGCTTCTCATCTGAAATGTGTCAGCAAGGATGGGCATCAGCTTTGCTCAGCAGGAACTGGCAAATGGCTCTGGTGCCAGGTTGACACAACAGATAAATCACCTCCCAAAGGCAGTGAACACTTTGAGAAGCTGCCTGGGCCATAAGATCAAGCCTCTAAACTATCTTCACACCTGAACACCTGTTCTGAATTCCAAACACCCAGGGCCCCTTTGGGACTGACCCACAGTCCCTTTAAGCCCATTGCGGAAAGTGGTTTCCCAATGCACGTCACTATGCATGACTTCCATGTGCTTCTTAAAACTACCAGGGGATGCTCAGGCACAAACACCAGACTATGTCACTGTTGTCAGAACCAGGTTGTCTGAATAAGTTGGCTTCCCCACTCACACTACTCTTGAGGGCTATCAACAACTACCCAAGCAAAGACCTTCTCTGATTTTTAGTTCAAATTATTCAGCACTTCACTTTACTTAAAATAGTCTTTGATTACAAACAATTCTTCCAGAACAGGATACAGCACATTAAAGATATGATTGATCTTTTTTAAAAAATATATTGTTATTGATTTTTTTTAGAAGGAGAGGTAATAAGAGGGAGAAAGAGAAAGAGAAACATGGATATGAGAGCAGAACATTCATTGGCTGCCTCCTGCACCTACCTCCCTTCTTCCCCTTGGGGATCAAGCCCATAACCAGGGCATGTGCCCTGTCTGGGAAATGTACTAGCAACCTTTTGGTGCATGGACCAATGCCCTACCAACTGATTCACACTGACGAGGACAAGATATGATTGATCTTTGAATAGACACTAGATATCTTTGTTCTAGCAGTCATAGATGCAGGCCAGCCTGACATGAATATAGATTCTTGGATTGGGATCGAAAACTAAACAGATCATGGAATGTTTCTCCTTGTCTTCTTTCCCCAAACTGTGCATTTTTTATGCCTTTTCCTTTCAGCCACTTTTTTGTATTAAGTCATCCCTTTTTCCATTTCTTCTTAATAAAGGAATCAAATTCTTAAAAAAAGAAGGAAGGAAGGAAGGAAAGAAGGAAGGAAGGAAGGAAGGAAGGAAGGAAGGAAGGAAGGAAGGAAGGAAGGAAGGAAGGAAAAAAGATAATGAGAATTAACCTTTCCACTTGAAAGATCCCTGAAGGATGGTCAACCAGTGACCACTTATCTACATGTGGTATCACCCAACTGTCCCACCTCTGATCTCATCTTTTTTCCTCCAGTGTCTAATGTCACTTCGTGGTCCTCACCCCACCTTGGTCCATGGACACTGGCCTTACAGTCCTTCCATTCTTCTTGTGAAAATCACTCTCCTGAGCTTTGTTGCTGTCCTTGGCCTGTCACCTGCACAGCTACTGGTATGATGGAGCCAACATGCAGCTCTGCCTCTGCTAGAACCTGATCCTCACTTTGCCCGGGAACTAGTAATGTTTTCAATCATTGGCATTCTCAGAGTTCAGTCTGGAGACCCCTCAGAATATGTCAAAAGAAGTGACCTTGCTTGAAACCTTTAAGCACCCATGGTTCTCCAGGTCTCCTCCTGCCTCCCACCCCTATCCCAAGTCACAAGCCAAAGGCCCCACTCTCCTGGTCAGCCTAAATGGAAGGCATCAGCCATTCATATGATGAAAACAGACAACTTCTAGTTTTTTTTACTATATGTTAACTCTGGGATATTGCAGCATGATAAAGAAGTTCACAGTAGGATTTTAGATAGAGTTTTTTTTTCTTGCATCTTGAGGCAACTACTGCCAAGAAAGGCTAGAAATAATAAGGTTAAACAACCACATAGTAGATATTTTTAATTTATATGTTTAAAAACTCCACTGGATAATGACAATGGGACAGTGAGTGACAAGTGAAAGAGCAATAAGGAATACAACATTTCTTTGATGTTAAATGATAGATAGGCTTTTCTCTGTGGGTTATCTTATTTATTCCCACACCACTAACAAGATAAGGGTACTAGAATTATTCCAATATTGCAGGTAAGGAAACAAACCTTGACAGTTTAAGTAATTTGCCCAGGCTGACATGGCCAGGAAGAGACAGAATTGAGGCTGAGCCTTCCAAAATCTGGGCTTTGGACAACTGTGCTCTTCCATCTGTCTAGGAGGGGACAGAAGTCTGTGTGTCCAAATTGTCACCCAGCTGGCATTGCTCAGCTGCACCTGCCAGCCAGGGCAGTTACCAGAAAGAAGTATGCAACAATGGAGACCATGAGACAAGTGAAGGGCAGAGTCCACAGGGAGAAAAGTTAGCTAAGTTCGCAAAACCTGTTTATCTCCCCACCATGTAAATATTTGCTTATTTACAGTTTTACCCACCAAAATATCCATTCTCCTTCACTTAGCAAAATGAGACCTTTGTGGTTAAACACTCCCTGATTACACTTAGCCAACCCTGTCTTGCAGGCTGCTGAAAACAGACTTCACACAGATGGCTTGGCCTGTGTGCCTTCAGCATGGCTCTGTACTTAGCACCAAAAGTCTGAGAGGCAGCCAATGGTGATGACATACCACCTGAACAGCCCCTGGTTGGCCCTTAAATCCCAGCCATATGCATGCTCCTCATACATTCAAAAGCACCCTGGAGTAAGCGAGGTGTTGGGACATGGTGGCCTACATCCTATCTTCCCCACATTGTGTCTTCAGAGACAAGGTGAAATATGTGATACTGGATAATGTCACTTCTTACAGAAGGTGTTGCTTCTTAGCATGTGGCTGACAAGAACAACACAAGGAATTTTAGAGGACACAGTAAGCTTCCCACAGGCACTGTCTGGATCTTTGCACATTAATTACATTAGAAGGATATAAGAAGTACACAATGAAAGCATAATAAATGTAGGCACAGCGTGGTGACCTATTTATCCCTTGTGATGGCAATGCAATAAATTGGGAAATTTCTATCTGGCTAGTAGGAGTAAGCTCTATCCTTGTTAGAAAACCTCAAGTTTTTGGATGTTTGAAACTGAGAATGCCTCTGGACACCCAGTAGGAGATGAAGTGAAAGGTCAGCAGAGCCCAGAGTGTGGTATTTCACTTGCTCGCTGCTGGCGCTCTCCTCTGTTTTTGCATAAAACATTTCTGTGATTTGACCATCATAACTTGTCATGGAGGCTACCTTCAGTTCCTCCTTTCTCTTATCTGGATAGCTTAAATCAAGTAGAGAATTGTTGCCAGTCACCTCATTTGTGAACAAGACCCTACAAAGCCATATTTATTTGAGGTTTTGTTTTTTTCAACAATCTATCCACTAATTTCAGTAAGCCAGATGCACCACTTCCTAGGGGAGGTCATGTGGGGAGCTCATGACTGTGGTACAGACAATGAGTTCTTTACACAAAACTTCACTGGGCCAACCACCTCCACACTTTCACTCCCAGAGTTTCAGCTCTCTTAATTGCCCCCAAATCTACTCAACCTTTTGGGGTGTGAACATGCACCACTACTATGTAATCAACCATTAAAAAGTATTTGGTCCCAGTTCTGTTGAAGGAAAGATAATCATGTATTTTGCTCTCCATTCTGGTATTTATGTCATTTTAGCTTTCTCATACACAGGACTGCTATGAGAGTATTACTATAAAGTATCAAGAGAAGACAAGCTATCAATGCATTGGAGCTTCCCCCACTGCCCATGTGCTTATGACTCTAAATTGTATCTGACCAGTTTTCACAGATACAAGCAGTTTGTACTTTAGATAAACCACACAGTCTGAGAAGCCTACAGAAACCTAAACTGCTTCAAAAGCCTTGAGAGGCTTGCCAGATTCAGTTAAGAAGGGTCCTGTCTCTGGAGACAGATATGCTCAACATTCAGAGAAGGAGAAAGATTAAGTCTAAATAAAATACACTTGTTGTTTTTTAACTGAAACTAAATTCTTAAAAGTTGTGGGATTCCTGTATTCTCAAAACACACACACACATACACACATACACACAAATCACATCTACACCTCACATGATTTTCAAAGTCCAATTATAAAGCATTATCCAAGTACAGCACAGGTGGAAAAAATAACTCTGAGAACTTCATCAGAGTTCAATTTTTCCCAATAGGTGATGGAGTGCAACCAATCTTCTTAGTTGGAAAATTAGAAGAATGTTAGGAATATTCCTGTAGGTACTTTTATAAAAGTTTATAACGTGGATATCTCATTCAGAGTCACAAAGCTCAACCTTAGGGAAGAAACAGCCACCATGACCACAACAAAGGCATTCCAATACCCATAAACAGCCATCATTTGCAGACCAGAGTAGCACCAAGGACAGCTCCTCACCTCTATTCTCTCTCCTCAATAGGGCACCATCTGATCTCTCATCTTCTCATTCATCAGGATTGCACTTAGAAGGTCTCTACAACTCTCAGTCTCTCCTTTGACCAATCCAGAAGTTTGTCCTCAGTATTCACTTCTTAACTTTAACATCACTTGGCAACACACTGCCCCTTGCAATTTTCTCCCACTGGTTCCCCTTTACTATACTGCTATCATGGATTTCTTAGCTTCTGCCCTCCTTTAATCTTCTGTCTTACAGTTCTCATTCTTTCAGGTAGTTTCTGCATTCGAGTCAAAGTTTAGATGTGAATATGCTGCTTTGAAGTCTCCTAATCATTAGTCCCCAGGCCCAGCTTTCTACTATTCATCTGCACTGATGTTGTACAATCATGTCTAACTCAATAGGCTGAATGTTGAACTTAGCATTTCCCCAATTAATTTACCTCCTTCTATTTTCCACACTTTTCAGACTCCTAATTGAAAGAGTTTTCTTAATAACTTTCTCTCATACTTTTACCAGTTGATTTTTGAAGCTCTTCTTTTAAAGTCTCTTCAGTCTGCATTTTGTTTCTATTTGCACTGCCAAAGTCATTACTTATTCATGGATTTTTGCAATTATATCCTAACCATCTCTGTTCTTTTTCCTCTCCAGTTCACTTTTTTATGCTATTGCAAAACTAATCACCATGAAACCCTGCATTGAACAAGTCATCCTCTGCTGACAACTATAAATGGCTGCTCATTGCCTACTTGATAATGTGAAACTCTTTAGCCTAAACTCACATGATATCATCCATGATTTTTCAAACTGTTATATTGTTTTTTTATTTCCACATTTAATTTAGTGCTTACTGTGGGCCAGATATAGGTCTACATACTGGCCACTTACTATTTCATTGAGTTATCACAATAACCTTGCCAAGTTTGATGCCAATGTTCCATTATGCAGATGAGGAAAATGAGACATAACAAAGTAAGAAACTTGAGGCAGTCTCATATCTCAGATTCCACAACTTTAGTCTTAACCACAATACATGTCATTATCCATGTCATTAATAGTTTTGTCCTCATGACTAAACATATAGCTCATGTATGTGGTTGAACAGGAGTTCAGTGAATTGAATATATTCAGATTAGCTGAAAATTTCTACTCCAGTTCATATCATCTTTACAACAATGCTCAAAGCAATAGCATCACTAAGCTCATTAAATCACAATGTCAAATTTAATCCTTTAAAATGCTAATTAAGTTTCCTCAAGTCCCTCACTTTCTATCATTAAAGGTAACTATATGGTAATAGAAAATAATGAGAACTTCAGTTTTATATTTCCTTTATTAAATTGGGTACCAACCAAGGGACAACCTCAGTTTTGGTCTCAATCAACAGTAAGCATTGTCAGATAATTTAAAAATCAGAGATGGAATCCAGCCTCAGAATTCCAACTCAGGAGGCAAAGGTTATTGATGGAATGCTGACTCTCAGATTATTTTCTAAGTTTTCTCTTATTTTAAACTCCAAGAGAGGCATGGTAGAAAGATATAAGTGGACTCCACATCTTAATCAAACATACTTTTTCAGAATAGAATATTTATCATTAAACTGTTCGTGGTACTTTTCCGTTTCTCTGTAACTCAGTGTCTGATCTTTGGAAGCTATAGATACTTAACTACCTAATGATCTAAGTACATTGTTGACCCAATCATTGCTCTCAATGCTACCCACCAAGGAAATCCTTGAGTGACATTATGCCTTGCTTCAATAATGCAAACATGTGTTAGTCACAGATTCTATTGAGTAACTTAATGTCTATGCAGACCAGAGAATCTCCCTGACACAAAGGAGATGTTGGCCAGTAATATGAGAGACATCTTGACACTTCCAAGAATATGGCATGGAAGATAATATGACACATGGTTGAGAAGGTCAAAGAGTAGCTTCTGGAAATGCATTTTTAGGTATGTTAATTAAAAAGAAGGATTTAGACATGCAGGTGGAATGTAGGCAGAAAGAGTGAATCAGATCTCATAGATGGGAACTTATATGGAATGTACAGAATAGCAGGCTACTTAATTTGGCCAGATCAGAAAGGTGAGTAGAAGAGGAGAGGGCAAGGTAGCTAGCATCAGAGGCCAAGGTATCTGGAATTTAATAGTCAATATTGCAAAGTGGAGACTTTTAATCACAAAATAACATGATCAGAAATCTGATAGAAAGAATTCTCTCCTACTCAATTATGAAGCTCTATAATGTGCTTGCAAGCACTAACTTAACAGCATATAACCCATGTACTTAGCCCAAATAAATCATAGTAGGCATTCAGCTGCATCATAGTATAATATAAATCATAGTAAGCATTCAGATTCAGATGAGCATAATAATTACTACTGTAATGAGTAATACTCTGAAGGATCAAAGAACAATTACATTGACATAAACAGATAAGAAATGAGGAAGAGTGGGGATGAGAGGAATGACAATAGATTCTATTTTGGTTGATGACATTGAAGATACTGGTGAGAAGCAGGTGGAGGCATTTGCTAGATAAAATAAACACAGACCCAAAGTTGGGGAGGAAGACAGGGGCCAGAAATCAAGAACTAAGATACTTTCACACAAGTGAAAGCCAACTGCATAAAATATGCAATACTTATATTGTATACATATTTATCCTATATGATAAAAGCCTAATATGCAAATTGTCCCCTCAGGTGGTCATTTGATTGGAAGTTTCACTGTTCACTATGATGTGCACTGACCACCAGGGGGTGGCATGGAACATGGCAGGCGTCGATGACCAGCACTGGCAGCAGGTAGCAGTGGAGGCACTGCTGGTCCCAATGGGCCCCTGCGGACAACAGCAGGTCTGCAGTGGGATGGTGAAACAGGTGAGCAGGTAAGCAGGAGGTGCCAGGCCAAGATGGGTGAGAGCGGGGGGTCAATCCCCCTGCCAATTGCCCCATAGACAGAGACCAGCAGCAGCAGAGGGGGACTAGAGTTGCTGCCCAGCTTCCAGGTGCTGAGGGAGTCAGGTGGGGGTCCCGGTCCTGACCTATAACCCCACAGACAGACAGTGACAAGTGGCTAGCAGACCCTGATTGCCAGATCGGGACAAGGCCCCAGGCTGGAATGGGGAACTGGGGTTGAGTGGTGGCGACTAACCTCTAGTGGCGCCTGGGCAGGGGGCTGCAACATCTCACTGGCTACCTGGGTTGGGGGTGACAGAGACGGAGGTACAGTGAGAATGCGGGGTGTTTGCCAAGCTCTTTTTCATGTCCCCCGTAGCCTCCCCTGGGAGGCCAGGGCTCATGCACCAGGGAAGCCCCCATGCTCAGGTGCCAGGAACCTGCGAGGAGCCTGCCCCACACTCATGCAGCCTCTTCCAGGTGAGCTGGGCTGTAGCCACTGGGAGGCTCCTGCAGGACACAGTCTGTGAGGCTAGCCGAAAGAGAGCATACTTCCCTCTGGACTTCTGTGTGGTGCCTCTGGGCAACCCAGAGGCCCACATTACACCCTGGTCCATGGCATCTGGCTGTGCTCAACACATTTCTGTGTGGGGAATCAGGAACTGTGACTCAGACAGAGGGGGGTATGGAGGGCTCAAGGGCCCTGGTGCTTCACAGGGCCCAGAGGTCAGCTGGGACCTGCCCTTCCATGCCAGACACTCATGCTTCGATTGCTGACCAGGTCTAAGGACTGCACCCATGCATGAATTTCATGCACCAGGCCTCTAATATATACATAAAGATAAGACAATAAAATGTTAGCAGTTCTCTTTATATACATAATACATAAACACATAATATATATGTATAGATAAATCGATAATAATAAAAGCATAATATGCTAATTAGACTGAATGTCGTTCTGGATGAGCTTTCAGATGAAGCTGGGGCTGTGAGGGAAGCCCAAGTTCCAGGTTCTAGAGGGAAGCTGGTGCCAGCAGCAGGGGGAAGGAAGGCCTACTCTTGAACAAATTTTGTGCATCAGGCCTGTAGTAAGTATATATAATTATATTTTATTAGAGGCCCATATTTAAGTGGCAGTCAATTATCATATTCTCTCCTTATTGGCTGTGGGCACTGCCATCTTTGAGGGCAGGGCAGTCAATTAGAATATTCCTTCCTTATTGGCTGTGGGCACCTCCATCTTTGAGGGTGGGGCAGTCAGTTAGCGTATTCCCTCTTTATTAGATAGGATAGTATGTATACATGCACACACATTTTTTGTCTGAAAATAGAATCATATTTTATTACAAAATTACACATTCATTACACTTAAACTGTGAGCATTTTTGCATTCAGCAGAGGATCAGAATCACCTTAGTAATTTAATCTTCCATCACTGTGCCACCCTCCCTCTAATCAATAGCATCCACTGAAATAATAACAGCTAACCATGGTGAAGGTTTCCATGGGGCAGTTATTATTCTCAGCCCTTCACACACATCATTTCATTTAAAGCTCAAAGCAACACCATGAAGTTGCAAATGGGGAAGCCCCCATTTCCCAAATTAATTCCTTTCTAGTCTCTCTTCATTTTGTGTGCGGCCTTCTCCAGAACTCGAACCCTGAGGTTCTCCAGAACACTAACTCTGAGGAGTTAGTGTTATAATTGAATTAAATTGTAGGTTGGTGTCCACAGGAAACTGGAATAAGGCACAGAATGGCAAGTTGTCCAATGTTACACAGATAATGTGTGTTATAGGACCATTGTGATATTGCAGTATAATATTCGACCTTCATCTCCAGTTGCTGGCACTGAGCACCTAGAGCCCTTGTCATTTCAGGAATATTTTTGTTCCAACAAGATGACTCTTGGAGGTCCCCTAGATAGCTTCAGGATGAGGGCTGATCACCAGAAGCACCAAACTTTGATTGGATGCTTGGAACTTTTAGCCCCACTCAGGGAGAGGAGAAAGACTGCAGGTTGAATTAATAACTGATCATGCCTACATTATAAGACCTCTATTTAAAAATCCCTACATGACTGGATTCAAGGAGCTTCTGGGTTGATGAATGCATTTCATGCTGGGAGAGTGGTGCACCCAACCCTACAGAGACAGAGCCCCTATGCTCAGATCCTTGTGGAACTCATCAATGCTCCTCCTCATCTGACTGTTTATTTGTATCCTCAACTATATTCTTTACTAGAGGCCCAGTGCCTGAATTTTTACACAGGTGGGGTCAAGCTTATCCACCCTAATGGGGGACCATCTGGCAAGGCCAGCAGGGGTGAGGGGCTGTGGGAGGTTGGCCAGCCTCATCCCTGATCAGGGTGTTGGGGGCCAATCAGGGGCTGAGTGGGGGGTGAGGGGGGGCAATTGGGACCCAGATCAAGCTGGTTGGCTGCCACAGTGCACATCATAGCCACCGGTCATTCCAGTTGTTCTGATGGTTCAACTGTTCTGATCACTGGGCTTTGATATCCTATCTAATAAAAGAGTAATATGCAAATTGACCATCACAAAAATGGCTGCTCCCATGTGGTCAAAGATGGCTGCCCATGTGATCAAAGATGGCTGCCACAAGATGGCCAGCAAAGGAGGACAGTTGTGGGGGATCCAGGCCTGGAGGGGAGGGCAGTTGGGGGGGACCCAGGTCTGCAGGGGAAAACAGTATCGGGGGACCCACACCTGCAGGGGAGGGAGTTGGGAGGGACCCAGGCCTGCAGGGGAAGACAGTTGGGGGGGACCCAGG
>PVJC01045487.1:0-13683 GCA_004026665.1 Murina feae | reverse complement strand
TGATGAATAATTACTTCTTACAATGAGAAAATAAACATTTTTGTACTCATTGCCTTGAATACAATATGCAAAAATATCTCAAGATGAAAATTTGGAAGAAGAATTTCTGGTGTATGGGGTATGAACAAACAGATTTACTCAGTATTGCCAAATTGTTCTCCAAACAGTTGGACCGATTCATACTCTTAATGTCAGTGTGTGAAAATTTCCATTGTTCCATATCCTTGCCAATTTTAATATTTTTAGCAATCTGGTGGGTGTGAAATGGGAGTGAATGGCATCTCATTATTTACATTTTATTACCAATTGGGCTGAGAGCCTTTTTTCACATGTTTATTGGCCTTTTGTGATTTTTCTTCTTTTCTCATCCTTTGCCTACTTTCTACTATTTTGTTTTTCTTATTGATTTGAGGAATTTTTGAATATTTTAAGATAATAACTATCTATTGGTTATATGGGTTTTAAATATCTGTTCCAAGTCTGTGACTTATTTTTTAACTTTGAGTATGCTCTCTTTTTGTGAAGCGGTCTTAAAATTTATAATTAGTTAAATAAAAGTTGTCTCTTTTATGGGTTAGTCTTTTTGCACCTTTTCTAGGAAATTCTGCCCTAACCCAATTTGGTAAAGGCATCTGTCTATATTTTCTTTAAAAATTGTGGAAGTGTTGAATTTTATATAGAAATATGTAGTTCAGCTGGTATTTGTTATTGTTTGTTGTGTAAAGTGCATTTCTTTTTTATCCCCATATTGGTAACTAATTTTCTCAGCTAGATTTTGTGAGCAGTCTATTTCCTTTTTTTCTCTCATAGTAGTTAATGCCAATTCTCATATAAAAATAGCCATATTTTCAAGGATTTTTTTTCCTGGGCTCTCTATTCTGATTTATTCATCAATGTGTATATCTCTGCATCAGTACCATATTGCAAAGTAGATTCAAAATACATCTTAATATCTGTGAGAAATAGTTTTCCCACTTTGCTTCTTTTAAATATGATCTTAGCTATCCTTGACATTTTACACTTTTATGTGTCAAGTTCCATAAAAAAAATTCTGTTGGCATCTTAAATTGAATACATTGATGTGTAATTCGAGGAGAATTGATATCTTTATAATGTTATGTCTTCTAATCCATTACTGGGTGATAGTGCTTTACTTATTCAGGTTATAGTTTTTGTCCTTTATTTGTATTTTCCTCATATTTTATGAAGTTTTTCACACAAAGGTCTTGAATCTTATTTCTTAGGTTTCTAATGAAGTAGCTAAAGGTTTTGGTTGCTATTGTAAATGGAAAGGCTTTTTTGTTTTTAACCTATTTAAAGTTTTTAATTTGTTTATACTGGCATATAGGAATATTCTTTCAAAGCCTTGACATTTATTTGAAGTCACCTTGATTTTTTTTTATGTAGGCAATTATGTTTTTGTTTCTCTTCTCAATCTGTTTACTTTTTATTTCTTTCCTTGTCTTATTGCATCATCTAGGATGCACATAGTACATTTTGAATGGAAGCCAGAATAAAAGTCTTTCTTGTCTCTTGTCCAACTTCAATATCAGTGTGTCCAGACTGTAGCATACTTCAAGGTTTTGATCAATAATTTTAATCAGGTCAAGAAAATTATATTCCACTAGAATAGCACTATAGGTTTTTTCTAATGAGCCTGTCTTAAATCATGACTTTTGAATTTTATAAAAAAATTGCATCTGTTGAACCAATTATTTAGTTTTTTTTTACTTTAATTTGTCAATAGCATATTTCACTAAAGGTTATTTTTATATGAACTATCTTTGCATTCATATGATAAATATAACATGGTCATGGATGAAGAGAGGGAGAAAAACATGTAAATATCATAGAGAAGAGCATTCCACAAAGAGGGGCCAGAAAGGGCAAAGGCCGGCAAGGTGTTTGGTTATTTGGAAGATGACTGAGTAGCATGGTCTGATGAGGGTGCTACTTCAACTAGGACATCTCTATCAACCAATTATCTAGGTGTTGTGACAGTCTCAGCTTATCCATAGTGATGCTATTGGCTAAAAATACCTGAGAAACTCACCTAGCCCATATTACTTGTGTTGAGCCCCACATTTATTTCTCTGACTGGAGCCAGAAGAAGACATCATTTGTGGGTTCTGGTGTGTGTGTGTTTGTGTGTGTGTGTGTGTGTGTGTGTGTGTGTGCTGCACCCCAGTGGGCCACACAGTGAGGTTATAGGTAGATAGAGTAGAAGGGAACAGAACCTGAGGCTCTCTCTGCCTTTATCAGTGTCTGAGGGTGGGGTATCTAAGGTTTCATGGGTTCATTCTTTATTGGTGAATTAAAATATAAAAACAAGAATTAGGGAGTGGAAAGAAGCAGATTCATTCAAATAGTCAGTTATCTAGGTTACACAGGGCTTTCTAAAAGGGGAACCTCATGGGTGGGGTAGCCTATTACTTATCTACTTGGTTTGCTAGTAGATGTATTATATATCTGGCAGTATATCTATTCAAGATGGATGTCTTTGAAGGCATGCCTCCAAAATCAAAAGATTAATGCCAGGCATTTATACTATCCCATGATAGGGGCTCAGGGCTTGTCAAGGCAGTGAGTTCACACACATCTTCCTATATCTTCCACCTTAATTCTGTTCATTCAGACCACATTTGACCCTCTTTCAGGTCTTTTTAAAAAAAACATTTTAAAATAGATTTTTAGAGAGAGTGAAGGAAGAGGGAGAGAGAGGACATCTATCACACCCTCCTGGGGATTAAGCCAGCAACCCAGGCATGTGCCCTGACTGGAAATCAAACCAGCAACCTTTCAGTGCATGGGACAGTGCCCACCCACCTGAACCACATGGCCAGGGCTCTATCATCTCTTTAGTTTAGTTATAAGACCAGTCCTCTAGTTTATAAAGATGCATCTCTGTAAACTGACCATGTCTACGGTAAAGGTGAGTGACTTGCGTCTGGGACTCCTTGGCCAACATTCAGTCCTAATCTATATCCAGTTATGAGCAAACAGGAAGTATGCCTGAGCCACGCCCTTATATCCCATGGGTCTGTACTGCTGAGTACTCTTTTATAAGTGATAGTGAAGAATGTTGGGAGAAGATCCAAAGTGTGCTAAATTCATTCTGATTGTGAGAAGCAAGATAATACGATATCACTCTCTTTCAAGTGGATTGAATTAATGGAGATATATTTTTCTTGATTTTCTCCAAGATGTCCTGGCAGGCTAAGGATGGTAAGCACACCCCTTGCACACCGAGGACCTAAGGCTGCTCCTTCAGTGGTAATACTGGAAGGCAAAGAAGTTGAAGTGCTGAGTGGGACACATGTAACACATCTGAGGAAAGCTAGAGGGGGAAAACACTAGAGCTCTGTCTCAACTACGTGTGGGGCCAAAGGCAGAACAATCTCTATTTGCCGTCTGGGACAGATAAACCCATCCGTCAGGCTGCATCTGGTGCACAGACCGAGGCCTTGACACCCAGGCGCTGAAGGATTTATGGGCCTTGTTCGGGGACTCGTAAACTTCCTTCTTGGCGTCTTTTCTCTGGCTCCCTGTCCGTGCCGTGCTTTGACTCACTAAGCCTGTTGGTTATGCTCATCCGCGGTTCACTCCTCTCCTTTGTGAAGGAGACAGTGCTACACTTCTTGTGTTTTGAGTATCTCATGGGGTCAGACAGCTCCTTAGCAAAACATCCTCACACTTGCCAGCAGACGACACAATGACAAACCCAGGGACTGTATTTTCTCTCTTACCACATCTCTCTCCATTTTTACATTTTGCAGGAGCGCAGAGCTTTGTCTTGCTAACCAGGAAGCAGTGCTTCCTTCTCTCTCAGCCTCCTCCCGGAAATAGGTGGCCAGCTGCTTGTTTAGTGATCATGATCATGTGACCCATCTCCGCCCTGCTGGGTAGCCAATCCCTCAGGATGCTGTCCACTTTAGTCTTTGACATCACTGTGTTTTCTCTGCCCTAAGACTATATTAAGCATATAGTCACATGGGCAGGGGAGGTAAATTGTTCTTGTTTCAGAAGTCTTTTTTTGAAAAAGCATTTATCTTGGGATTTCTTGTTACATGTTAAACTCTCCAAATGCATTCCAAATTAATTCTATTTGTGAAAATTCTATTTGGATCTTCAGTTGATGTGTGTTGTATGGATCAGTACATGGGCCTATTGGAAGTTACAACGGACAACTAGACTTAAAACATTTTTGAAATAAATTATCATCTTGAAACTGTTAAAACGGATGCAATTTTAAATGATAAGCTGTCCTGTGCCGTACTGAGCACCCCTTGAAAAGTGTGTGGGGAATGTGCTGTTAGAGGCAGAAGGGTGTCTGATTTTAAAGCAATAATGATAGGTATATATTTGAATTCTTACTATTCCAAGTATTTCCCTTGTAATGTTCCTTATAATTCTCACACAACCCTTGGAGATGTGCACTAATTTTAGCCTGTATAGAAGCAGGGTAATGTGTAAAACCATGTTTCTTGGATTCAGACTGGGTTTAAATCTGGAGTCTACTACTTACGCAATGCGTGAACTTGGGTAAGTTAAGACTCTCAGAATAGTGTCTGGCATATAACTAGTAACTAATGTTAGCCCTGAAGATTTACTCATACAGATAGATGAGCATTCTTACAGATATATAAAAGGAGTTAATGAGGCACAGGGTAGTTAACTAACTTACCAGAAGTTACACAGTAAATATCAGAACTAGAATATAAACCATGAAAAACTGCAGTAAAAGTCCTACTGGTACTCATACAGGAAGTATACTATTCCTTTTCACAAAAGATGCTGCACAACACATTTTATTGAAATATATTTACTCTGTAAATGTGCAGGAGCCACCCATTATTATTTTCTGAATGTACTAGAAATTGCAAAAATAACTTATGGTTAAAATTTAGCTTTAGGTAGGGTTAGCTTTTGTTGTAAGTGCCAAATAATGTTGGTATCCTGTTTCTGTCTTGTTTTTTTTTTTTTTTTCTTTTCTGAAAGAAGAGTCCTTGTTTTTAAAAGATCCATTAAGCAATGTATATAAATTTAAGAACCCATGACAAGGACTCCAAAGACCAAATATGTAACTTCAAAAACTTAGAATCCTTTCTCTCTACTGGCATTCCAAAACTTCTGTCTGTTTTTCTTTTTCCACTGCCTGCTTTCTCTCTGATCAATATCTATGCCCAGGGCTCTGTCCTTAATTTTTTCTTGTGCAATATTTAATAAACTATACTATACTATGAGGAAAACAAAGAGTGCAAAGAGTGCTTGCTTATGACATTTTAGGATTACCAATAGCTGAATAGTGACTATGTTGGGTTATAGAATTAAGAATTAAATGATATTAACTGACCAAGGAAAAAAGAAATGTAATAGGAGATTATCTCAAGCCAGTTTTATGAAGTACGGCCTTGATGGTAGGTAGTTCATATAAAATATCTCATGATTTTAGAAAATGACAAATTCAAAACAAATGAACAGGGACACTCTTACTCTAAGAACTCATATACTTTTGGGCTTTATTGTAAGTCAAGAAAAGTCAGACACCAAATACTGTCCAGCCATACTCAGCGCATCCTGTGTTTCACTTTAGAAGGGGCTTGGATAAACTGGGAGTTTCAGGCTGAGGTAGCTGGGAGGTCATATGAGTCGTGATTGAAGAAGCTGAAGGATGATTATTTTAGGAAAGAATGAATTTGGTGTGTACTTCTGTTTTCATTTCCACAATGCCCTAGTTCATGGGGCAGGAAGAAGCCCTAGACTGGATCAGCAAGCAGTGAACTTGTCTTCTGGCAGTGGCAGTTTTGTTTTGTGTGCTGTCTGTTCAGTGTGGTGGCATTGGGCCCAAAGAATCAAAATCAGGAAAAAACAATGAATTACTTGACTTCAGATGAAACAGAAGAGATTTTGGGATTTCTAATAAATGTTTTTGTATAGTCATCATTAAGGATGTTTGAGCACAATAATAATTTTTGTGGATGATTTTCAAATTCTCTTATGAGTAAATAAAATAACTCAGTTTAGTCAAAGATGGAGAGTCACTTTGGGAACTGCTGAGACTATGGTTCCAGGCTAGCCCCATTTATGTTTTATTACATAAATCTTCACCCTTCTTTATTCAAATTCTTTTGTTTTATTGATTGGCTGCCTCCCACACATGACCCAATTGATGATTGAACCTACAACCTGGGTATGTGTCCTGATCAAGGATCAAACTCGCTACCTTTTGGTGTACAGCATGGTGTTCCAAACAACTGAGCACATATCCGTGGCTCCATTCAAATTCTTAGATTAACTAGGGGCCTAGGATACAAAAATTTGTGCACTCGTGGGGGTCCCTCAGCCTGGCCTGTGCCCCCTCACAATGTGGGACTCCTCAGGGGATGTTCACCTGCTGGCATGCCTGGCCAGCCTGGGTGAGGAGATGATGGCTGTTTGCAGGCTGGCCAAGCCCTCCAGTGGGAACCCTCATCCTATGGAGGTGTGGCCAGCCTGGGTGAGGGGCTGACGGCCATTTTCAGGCTGCCCACAGTCCCTACAGGGTTCAGGTTCCTACTGGGGTGCCTGGCCAGCCTAGGTGAGGGGCTGAGGGCCGTTTTCAGGCTGCCCACTGCTTCCATTGACCCAACCTCCCAGCAAGACTGGCTGGAATCAGGTTTCTGGGGTTTATTTATCTTATATAATTGAAACTTTGTTGCCTTGAGCAGAGGCCTAGTTAGGCAAGGAAGCCTCCTGTTTGCTTCAGCTCAGTGGCTTCTATAATTGAAACATTGTTGCCTTTAGCAGAGCAGAGGCCCAGCTGGCCTAAGCAGGCAGTTTTAACTGCATCGCTGATGCAATGGAAGCCTCCTGTTTGCTCTAGCTCTGCAGCTGCCGGCCGCCATCTTTGCTGGGTTAATTTGCATACAGCTGTTCTGATTGGCCAGTGGGCGTGGCTTGGCCAGTGGGCATGGCTTAGGTGTCTCGGAGTGATGGTTAATTTGCATATCACTCTTTTATTAGATTAGATTCTGTGGTTTTTAAGGTTCCTAGACAATGGATTTACAGATTTCATCAAATTTGAGAAATGTTCAGCAATTATTTTTTCAAGTATTTTTCTGCCTCCCTTTGCAGCTTCAACTTCACACTTTAAATATATTTTTATTGATTTCAGAAAGGAAGGGAAAGGGAGAGAGAAATAGAAACATCAATGATGAGAGAGAATCATTGATTGACTGCCTCCTGCACCCTAGGGATCAAGCCTGCAACCTGGGCATGTACCCTGACTGGGAATCAAATTGTGACCTTCTGGTTCATAGGTCGACACTCAACTACTGAGCCACGCTAGCTGGGCCAATTTCACACTTTAGAGTGCTTGATATTTGTCCCACAGGTCCCTGATTCTGCTTATTTTTTTAAAATCTTTTAAAAAAATTTTTTATGGCTTCATTTTGGAAGAGTTTTCATTAATGTGCTTTCAAGTTCATTGATCTTTACATTACAATATCTAATCTGTATCTAATAATTTCTGGTGTAATTTTTTATGCCATATATTTTCATCTTTAGAAATATTTGTATCTTTTTAATATAGTCTTTTTATTTCTTTATCACATTTATATTTTCCTCTTTCACTAATATTTGGGGTATATTAATAACAATTTTGACATTTATGTCAGCTAGTTTTATCACATGTGATTTATGTATCTATTTCTAATTGATTTTTTTTTCTGGTTATGGGTCATATTTTCCTGCTTCTTTGCATGTATGAAATATGTAAAGATGATTACTATTCAATATATGTCATAGATTAAGTGGATGACATACATTGTGGATTTTACATGGTTGTTGAATTTTATTACATTAAAAAAAATAATGATGATGTTTTGGTGAGCAGATAAATTACTTGGACTCAGATTATTTTGAAGCTTTCTTTTAACTTTTATAGAAAAACTCTTGAGCAAACTTTGGTCCAGTACTAATTTAGCCCCGTTGCTAAGATCATACTTTCTAAGTGTTCTACCCAATGCCCTTCTCTTATCACTCTGGTAGGTGAGAACAGAAACTATTCCTAACCCTGTGCAAGTTCCACATATTTTTCAGTTACATTTTTCTGGTGCATCCTACCCTCACGTAGGTTTTCTCATACATGTGCAGGGCCGTATTCAACCAAAGTCTTGAAGTAACTATTCTGCAAGTTTTGCAGAGCTCTCTCTCGGTCTAGAGTCCTCTTTTGCTACTTTCCCCGGCACATTCTAGCTTCCTTGGCCAGTCAAACTGTAATCTCTGTTTCCTCAATGCAGTGGGACAACTGAACTCTTAATTCCTCCTCTCTGCACCGCAGCCTGGCCACTCTCTAGGCAGCAAGCTAGGACCATGGCAGGGCTCACCTTATTGTTTCCCTTCTCTCAGGGCTCACAGTCTTGCACTCTGGTAGACGGCTGGGTGAAACCATTGTTTCACACATTTTGTCCTGTTTTCTAGTTATTTAATGTGGCAGGATAACTGTGCTCCCTGTTACTCCAGCTTTGCTGGAATCAGAAATCTTTGATGGACGCCATTTGACATTCCTCTTTTTCCTCAGTTCTTCATCGTCATTTTAACTGCCAAAAAGGACAGGTGAAGAAAAGGTCAGTATTTAGTGAGACGTTAGTATATGTTAACAGAAAAGGTAGGGGGAAGTGTGATAAAAAAATGATTTTAAACAAGAGCTGAAAGGGCTACCTCTAGGCATATCCATTCTGGGAATTATCTCTGTGACTCTTTACACTTCTGTGTCCCATTGCTCACCAGCTGTGCGTCTTAAAGATCTCCAGGTAATCGCCATCAATCTTGCAAGAGATAGGGACTGCCACATCCCTTGGGACATCTTTAAGAGATATTTAAACCTCAGAAATAGCCACTTGTGCCATCCTCTCAGCTTTCAGCTAACAAGAATTTTCTGTTCTATTCCAAACACTTCATTTTCTGCCTCTCTTCACAGGTAAGAGGAGTTACACATTAGAAAGCTGGCTAATGATTCAGTCCCACATCACTGAACTACCTCAGAGGAATCTTAAAATGCTGTAAAATCATGATTACTTACCCAAAGGGTATATAGGGTTTTACAAATACACTTTTAATGCCTAGGTGAATCTGTTGATGCAGTCACTACATTAATCTCCTTTCTTGTCTCTGTAAGAAACCCACTGGCATGTTATGTATTACATATATGGCAATCCCATATAGCAATTTTAAATATATATATATATATATATATATATATATATATATATATATGCTTTTAGAAATAGACCACTGGGGAGGAGGGGACCCAATAAGCGTAGGACAGTAGTTTTCATTTACATTTTACTATTCAATACTTTTCTTGTGAAGTAAATCATATAGAGAGAGAAATGTATAAACCATAGATGAAGAGTTTAATAAATAATAGAAAGGGAACATGCATATTTCCAAGAAATATAACATTGCCAAGACCAAAACTGTCCTCCATATATTTTATCACTATATGTATGTATACATAAATGTATGTATGCGTGCATAAAAGTGAATGTAGTTTACTTTTTTATTTTTTAACTTCATTAAATTAAATAATCAAATCTGAGTTCTGTCTTCCTTCTTTAATCAATATTCATGAGGTCCACCTTGTTGTAGGTGGCCGTAGTTTATTCATTTTTATTGTTTTAGAATAGTGCCTAATACTGCATTCCTGCACTCCATGATTATTTATTCACCCTACTATTAGTATATATACAGGTACTTTCATTTTGGGGTTCCTAAGAACAATGCCGCTGTGGAAATTTTTGAACATGAGCCAGATTTTCTCCAGGTTAACTCCCTAAGAATCTGTGGGTATACAGTTTTAGTTCATTGGGGTTGTTTTAATTTGTTTTCCAGGCTAGCAGTGAGGTCAAATCCTTTTTTTTAAAAATACGTTATTAGCTATTTGAATCTTCTTTTTAAAAGAATGCCTTTTTAGTTTTTGGCCTATTTCAAAGGGTTGGGGTGTGTGTGTGTGTGTGTGTGTGTGTGTGTGTGTGTGTATTTAGAATACGAGTCCTGCCTTGCATATGTTTCCCTTCACTCTCTGTGTTGCTTATACACTGAGTGGCCAGATTATTATGACAACTTGATGTTTGTAGGCAAATTAGATTAGCTATAATTTTGCGCTGAAGTTGCTAGAGGGCCAGACCATTATAAATAGGGAAGCAGGTTGTTTACCATGACAGTAAAAGTGATTTTTTCCCTGAAGATATAGGTAAACAACGCGATTTAACAGACTTTGAATGTGGGATGATATATATATATATATATATACAGTGTATTCTGTGATTTCTTCTGATGAACTGAAGTTCTTAGTTTTAATGTAGTAAATTTGCCAGTCTTGTCCTTTTTGGTAGTCCTTTTTGTGACTTGCTGAGATAATTTTTCCCTACTCTGAAGTTATGCAAATATTCCCCTTTATTATCACATAAAGCTTAATAGTTTTTCATTTAATGTTTAGTTCTTTAATCCACCTGGAATTGATTTGTATGTATGGTCTGACTTCATGGTTTAATTGAGTGATTTTCCCATATGGACACCAAATTTTTCCAATGCCATTTATTTACTAGTAAAAATCTGTTCTATCCACAATACAAGTGTTCATACATGCATAGTCTATTGACCAGCTTTTTATCTTATTTCATTTGCTTGCTTTTCTTTATTCACATCAATGTTACACTGTCATAATTCATTTTCTTTATTTACACCAATGTTACATTGTCTTTATAATGAAATTTGACATCTAGTCAGTAAGTCTTCCAATTTTTTTTTTGCCAGTTGTCTTGGCTCTTCTTGGTAAAACAAAACAAAACAAACAAAAAAAAACAACCCATTTTGGGATATGAATTTTAATAGTTATTTCTATGTCTCTGTAAAAAAAGTTAAAAATTGGATGGGATTAATTGGGATTACATTGAATCTAAAGATTAGGTTGAGGACAATGACCATTTTTAAAAAATTGATTTTTTTTAAATATTAAAGATGATTTATTTTCTGATACATTTAGTTCTTTAATATTGCCCAAAAAAGTATCCTTTTTGTTCTCAAAGATTCTCATTTCTGTGTTTGAGTGATTCATAGTCACTTTATTTTTAAAAATAAATTTGTAAATATTTAAAATTTTATTATATTTAATGCTTTTTCTGCATCTATTGAGATCCCCCCTTTATCTGTTAATGTGTTGAATTACTTTGATTGATTTTCAAATTAGATCAAACTTAAATTTCTTGAATAAATCCACTTAGTCACAATGCATTACCTATTTTATACAGGCTGGATTTCATTTGCAACTATTGTATTTAAATTTTTGGATCTTGTTCTTGAGTGAGTTTGGTAATAAATTCTTAAATTCTCTTGGGCTGTCCATGCAGTATTTGTTACCAGGATTATGCTAGCCTTGTCAAATGAATTGGGAGAGTTTTATTCTGCTCCCATTCCCAGCCACTGCATATGCTAAATGAGTTTGGGTAGCACTGGAATTATTGACTTTGGAATTTGTGATAGAAATTGCCAGAGAAGTAATCTTGGTCTGGAGTTTCCTTTATGGAAAGATTTTTGGGTACCGACTCAATATTTTTAATAATTGTGTAAATATTGATACTTTCTATTTTAAGATTATTTACAAATCACCTAATATATAGTCATCCATTTCACCTAAATTTTCAAATCTATTGGCATAAAGGTGTTTATAATAGCTTCTTCCATAAATCAACCAGCAGGATATAAAGTGGTATTACCTTTCATTCTTGGTAATATTTATGTTTTCTTTAATGTTTTTAAAGAACTAACTTTTAGGGTTTTTTATTCTATCTATTATATGTTGCTCTAGTTTATTGATTTTTTTTAGCTTATTTTTATTTCTTTGTCTCCATTCTACTTTTGTCATTTTTTAAAATTTTTATATGGATGTTTATTGCATTAATTAAACAACTTTTAAAGATTAATCAACACATGTAATCAACAATTTTCATTATAAATATTGCTTTAATTGTACCATGACAAGATTATGTTATTAATATTATCATCCAGTTTTAAATATTTCCTAAATTCCTTTATTTATGACTTTTTTTCATTGTCTTATGGGATACTTAAAAGTTTATTTCAACATTTTTTCACATAGATAGGTCTTTGTTTTTTACTTTAGAGTAATTGTACTTTGGTGGGAGAACATACTTCAATCCTTTGAGAGCTGTTGGGATTTTTAATAGGTATCAAATTCTGGATGGACAGAAGATGCATATCAATGATCAGAGACATATTTCTTTTATTGTTGCTACGGAATAAGTTAGTAGTTGAGTCATCACAAAATGAATTTTTCCCTCCTGATGCTTTTAAGACTTTGTTTTCTGCTCTAACTTCTGTAGTTTTGCTGTGATGGTACAGAATACAACTTTTATTTTTCCTTCTTGGTATTTCTTGGCTTCTTGGACCTATAGCATGGTTTCTTTTGTTAGTTTGAAATATTCTGAGCCATTATCTATTCAAATATTTTTTCTTATATACCCTCTCCTTGCTTTCAGGGACTTCTGAGATAGTGTTTGGGGTTGGGGGACAGGATGCAGGGGAAAATGCATCTTGGTTGTAAGTATGCCATTATTAGCTAGTGGCATAAGCTAATACTTATTGGGCCCTCTGTCTTACATACGCCACAAAAATGTTTATTAGTTACGTAGGCTCTGTAACTGGAGCAATTAAAAACAAAAAGTATATATTACCGCACCCAGTGTCTGAGAGTTAGGCATCCAGGAGTGCCTTAGCTGGGCAGTTATGGCTCAGGATCTCTCATTAGGTTACAGCCAAGCTTCTGGACCAGGCAGCATCATCTTGACTGAAAGATCTGCTTTCAAGTTCATGCAGTAGTTGCTGGCAGGATGCTTCAGTCCTTTGCTGGCTGTTGAGATATGAGTTTCAGCTTGTGTCTAGTCTATACTGTCTCCCATTCAGGATTCTGCAGACAAAATTAGAGTACTTACTTAGCATTAGTTGCCCTGGGAATAAGGCCAAATTTAGCAAACTTTAAAATTTATAAAATTGGCAATTCCTTTAGTTGTTTGGTTTTTAATATTTATCTTTAATAATTTTATCTTTTTATTGTTTAAAGTATTACAAATAGTAGTACATATGTCTCCTTCCCCCCCCCATTGACCTCCCTCCGCCCCACCTTCTCTACCCCCTGGCACTTGCCCTCAACACCACCCCCAGCCCCTGCCAGTGTCTTGCACCTGTTGGTTGTGCTTATATGCATGCACACAAGTTCTCCCATTGATATCTTACCCCCCTAGTTTGACAGTCTGTTCGATGCTTCTTTGCCTCTGTATCTATTTTTGTTCATTAGTTTATAATGTTCTTTATATTCCACAAATGAGTGAGATCACGTGGTATTTATCTTTCACTGACTGGCTTATTTCACTTAGCATAATGCTCTCCAATTTCATCATGCTGTTAAGAATTATTAATTTTAGAGAGATTAAAAATGGCGGTGGTTTAGGCAGACGTATACAGTGCCTTGTCCCAGAGCAGATAGGGAAAGCAGCTGAAACGAGTAGCTTCCAGACCGAATTGGCAGTGGAGATCGAGCTGGGAGACAGCCTGCAGCTGGAGAAGACAGAAGACTCCTGACAGAGGTAAATTCAAGGCTTTGGGAAAGATATTTTACCAGACCTT
>PVJC01045486.1:0-13648 GCA_004026665.1 Murina feae | reverse complement strand
CCTGCCGCCTCTTACCCGCTTCCCGGTGCCCTCCAAGCCTGCCGCCTCTTATCCGCTTCCCGGTGCCCTCCAACCCTGCCGCCTCTTTCCCACTCATGGGTCCTGGGTCCTGCGCTGTCCCGCCCTGCAGCCGCTCTGTGCACTGGGAGGTCCCTCAGCCTGGCCTGTGCCCTCTCGCAGTCTGGGACCCCTCGGGGGATGCCCTCCTGCTGGCGTGCCTGACCAGCCTGGGTGAGGGGCTTTAAGGCTGCCCACAGCTCCCATTGACCCAACGTCCCAGCAAGGCTGGCTGGACGCAGGTTTTTGTGATTTATCACCTATAATTGATGCTGTTCCTTTAAGGCCTGGGGTTATCTTCTATAATTGATACACTGTTCCTTTAAGGCGGCCTTCTAACTAACTGAAGCCTCCTCTGCTTCACCTCCCAGCGTCTATAATGAAACAATTGTTACTTTTACTGGTTAGGCCGGAGCTGCTCTTTCCTTCAGCTCCGGAGGATTCTATGATTGTTACATTGTTTCAAAAAGCTGTGTTTCGCTAGAGCCAGTTTAATCAGAGCTGAGCTGAAGGGCGAAGCTTCACTTTCGCTCCTGCCGCAATGGAAAGGGCTGTTTACTCAGGTCCGTGAGTGGCAGCCGCCATGTTGGCTGGGCTAATTTGCATACAGCCGCTCTGATTGGCTGGTGGGCATGGCTTACCCTGTCTCGGAGAAACGGTTAATTTTAATATTTCGCTTTTATTAGTTTAGATTTTTTATTGTTGACAGTATTTCAGATATTTCCCATTTTCTACCCAATCCCTACTCACCCCCCCTCAAGGTCTTCCAAATTGAAAGTATTTTAGATAATTGAATGGAATATTAAGCAGTTATCTTTAAAAGTATGACAATTATTGTAAATCTACAAAGTACACAAACTTGAGTACTATTGTATTAAAAGTACAGTTGAGCAGTACTTTTTAGATGTCAAATATTGTTCAAAGTCTTCAATCCCCACAATCCTATAAGTAGGAACTAGTATTTATCTCCATTTTGTAGATAAGGACAATAAGGCACAGAAGATTAACACAACTTGTTTAGTAGATAACAGAATCTTTGCTTTTCACTACTATATTATACATGACTACAATTGATTAAAACTATATTGCATATAAACTGGATAAAGCCAAAGGGGAAAATAATTTCTATATTTAGATAATGGGTAATAAATGATAAATTTTGGTAAGGCTGTTAAAATTTTTAATTTTTTAAAGCAGTTCCACTAGATGTCAATATTTTATTCATATATATATATATATACACACACACACATACAAATAAGTGAATATATATATATTATATATCCTTTTTTATATAGATATTATATATACTCCCAAAATATATCTCTCCTCTCTGTGATTTTCTAGGTAAACAGAATTTGGTGATTATGGGTAGGAAGACCTGGTTCTCCATTCCTGAGAAGAGTCGGCCTTTAAAAGACAGGATTAATTTAGTTCTCAGTAGAGAACTCAAGTAAGTACTACAACATAAATTCAGCACAAGAAAACCATGTCCCATTTCTTATGCTGGAGGTCAGTATATGACAAAATAAAATGCTATGAATGTAGCTGTTGATGAAGCTGATTAACACTACATAGGTGATTACAGAAAATGAATAAACAGTTACAACTTATTCTGCTTGAGTGATTTCATCACCTTAAAAAGTTGCATTAAATCTCACCCTAACAGAATACCAGGTTTCCTTGGACCATTGCTCATTCAATTCACAAGGGTCAAATATCAGTTATATAATGTAAACTAGTCTTTTCAGTTGCACAAAGAATCAAAATACATGTTTTTTGTATAGCCAGTTGTTTTCTGCTATGAATTTTTCTGCCCTCCAGGCTAATAGAGTTAGTTTCTGTTGCCTGGAAATGAATGGGGGGGGGGGTAAGTTAATAGCATTAAAACTACCTATGAAATCAACTCCAGTGCTTTTGCCTTCATCATAGCTTTCATGTCATTTATCCCACTTGTGATATATACTGAATTCTATATTTTTTGTTGTTTACATTGGTCCTAACCCACGAAAATAATTCTGTGAACCTCGGGGGTCTGTTTGTTTGGAGGAGTGATTGGCCTGAATTGGACCTTGAGGAAAAGTTTGGGTTTGGCATGGTAATTGTTGTTTCTTAAACTACTAATGTAATCACACAATAACTTAGAGTGAATTGGATTACACAGTTGTGGGGGCTGGCCGGGCAAGTTCAAAATGTGTAGGGCAGGCCATCAGGAAGGGGAGGCTAGAACTCTTCAAGGGCTGAAGCAGATGTCTGCAGGTGAAATTTCTTTGAAGAAGCCTCAGATCTGTTTTTAAGTCTTTTCACTTGATTGAATCTGGCCCACCCAGATTAAAGCCATCCATTCTCAACTTGAATCACATTTATAAAACACCTTCACAGCAACACCTACATTAAAACAGGACTATAGCCTAGCCAAGTGAACACATCAAAGACCATCAAACCATCAGAAGGAAAAAAATTACACCAACATAGGCTAAGCAGGTTCAGACTTCTATAGATTTTCTCAAAAATCCCTCCAAAAATAGCATAGGTAAAAACCTGGGAGAAGGAAGAAACCAAAGTGGCAGCATAGGTGAACTCCGGAATTGCTGCTGGGCACAACTATTACAAAACCACAACGAAAAGAAAAAACGGACACCACCCAGACCCACAGGAAGGCTGGCTGAGTGGAAATTCTACAACTAGAAAGACACTGAGACTCAGAGGAGGTGCGGAAATAAAGTGCAGAGGTACAGAGGCGCATGCGAAAGGGCTCGCGGAAAGGGCTGGCAGCATTTCATACCGGAGGGAAGCACAAGCTTCCAACGGTTCTGAACTCCAGTTCCAGGCGAGTTTCTGGGGGACTCAGAATCATACGGGGAGGAGCTGGACTGTCTGGCAGCCATTTAGTGCAGGGAAAAACTCTAGAGCGGCTTGAGACCTGGTGCCTCTTAGGGCAGGGCTCAGAATCAGCCATAGCTGGTTGCTCTGCCCTGTAGACTCCCCAAGACCCCACCCCACCCAAGCTGTGAGCAGAGGCTTTTGCATATAAAAGGCTGGGAAGCCCCAGGCAGAAGCTAAAATAGCAACTCCTTGGAGATACAAGAGCCAGTGTACCCAGTGGTCAGAGTGGGACCACCCAGTCTACAACTCCTCAGACTCATAAGGGACGCACTCAGGGGGCAGACTTAGTGGGCACCAAAGCCCCACTGAAGCAAGTCTTGCCCCATAAGGGTGTCTCCAGCATAGAAGTTCTCCCACCATAGACACAGCTGATTATAACCACTCAGTCAATGCAGGGAAGCAGCCAAAATGTGGGGACAAAGAAACAGGTCACAAATGACAAAAATGGAGGAAAGCAAATGACTGGATATAGAGTTCAAAACCACGGGTATAAGGCTTTTCAAGAATATTCTAGAGACTGCCGATAAATTTAGTGAGACCCTTGAACATACAAAAAAGGACCAGCTAGAAATTAAGCATACACTGACTGAAATAAAGAATAATATACAGAGATCCAACAGCAGATGAGGATTGCAAGAATCAAGTCAAAGATATGAAATGTGAAGAAGCAAAACCCACCCAGCCGGAAAAGAAAAAAGAATCAAAAAATATGAAGATAGTGTAAGGAGTCTCTGGGACAACTTCAAGCGTACCAACATCAGAATTATAGGGGTGCCAGAAGAAGAGAGAGAGCAAGATATTGAAAACCTGTTTAAAGAAATAATGACAGAAAACTTCCCCTACCTGGTGAAAGAAATAGACTTGTAAGTCCAGGAGGCGCAGAGGACCCCAAACAAAAGGAATCCAAAGAGGACCACACCAAGACACATCATAATTAAAATGCCAAGAGTAAAAGACAAGGAGAAAATCTTAAAAGCAGCAAGAGAAAAGCAGTCAGTTACCTACAAGGGGGCACCCATACGACTGTCAGCTGATTTCTCAACAGAAACTTTGCAGGCCAAAAGGGAATGGCAAGAAATATTCAAAGTGATGAATAGCAAGAGCCTACAACCAAGATTACTTTACCCAGCAAAGCTATCATTCAGAATTGAAGGTCAGACAAAGAGCTTCACAGACAAGAAAAAGCTAAAGGAGTTCATCACCACCCAACCAGTATTATATGAAATGCTGAAAGGTATCCTTTGAGAAGAGGAAGAAGAAGAAAAAGTAAAGATAAAAATTATGAACAACAAATACATATCTATCAACAAGTGAACCTAAAAATCAAGTGAATAAAAAAAGTCTGATGAACAGAATAAACTGGTGAATAAAATAGAGTCAGGGGTCAGGGGCATAGAAAGGAAGTGGAATGACAATTCATGGGGGTAAAGGGGCTTGGGGGTGTGGGAAGAGTCAACAAAAATCGTACACCTATGGATGAGGACAGTGCGGGGGGAGATAAGGGCAGTGGATGGGGTGGGAACTGGGAGGAAGGGAGCTATGGGGGGGCGGGAGAAACAACTGTAATAATATGAACAATAAAGATAAAAATAAAAAACCTGGGAGAAAGCATATGAGCAATGCATTGTCTTTGGGTGATGGGGAATATATTGATATGCATCTTGCCATCTTCCTCAATCTTCATACTGTTCTCTTTCTCCTGGTTTCTAGGATATTCTGATTACCCTCTACTTGGTATAATCCAAGTTCACAGACTGTATTGCCATTTCCAGAAACTTGTTAATAATATATTCTTGAATACTAAAGTTCATTTATGGCTAGCTTGAAGTAAAACAAATCTCAGTGGGAGAGATGTTCAGTTGAGACAGCAAATCTCCTCAAATGATGTCTAATTTCTTTATGACCCCTCTCTGCTATGTGTAATTGGGTTTGGTTGTTAATTATATATTTATATATAATATTTGTTGGTGTATTTCACTTTATTTATAGGCAGAGAAAAAATGTAAAGTCTTCATTGTCAAGCATGCAAAGGAATTAGGGATATCAATTAGGGGAAAAATTTAGTTTATTTTTAATCCTGCCTTCTGCTTCCCTGGTCAATTGCTGGTTATTTCCACACATATCCTAAGCACCTACTGTGTACTGGGTCCTGAATAAAAGGGGAAGGATTTGCACATGAAAATCACTATTACTCCTGCAAATTTTCAGAGACAATCTTTCACCACCAACCACTTCCCCACGTGAGAAGAAACTGAATCCTCAAGATAATCCCAAATTTTGCTGCCCCATACTAGTTATTTTGAGTAGCTATTTACTTAATACGTTTTAGGGGAAAAAATGCTTTTTCATGGCTTTCTATACTGTCAAGTTGTGGCTTTAAAAATAATGCTATACAGCCACATTTGGAAAACAGAATGGCACTTTTTCAAAAGGTTAAACATAGAGTTATATGACACAGCAATTCTACTCCTTGGTATATACCCAGGAGAAATGAAAATATATGACCACACAAAAACTTGTACACAAATGTTCATAGCAGCATCATTCATAACATCTAAAAATTGGAAGCATCCCAAATGTTCATCAAAGATAAAATATGCTATATCCATACAATGGAATATTTATTATCCTATATAATAAAAGGCTAATATGCAAATTGCCACCCCAACCTGGAGTTTGACCAGAGGGCGGGGCCGGCCATCCCTCTATAGACAACTATTCTGATTTTTTTCCACCATAAATATCTCAAGATATCAGAAGTATTGTTGTTTTTTTATTCACTGTGGACCATACATACACAAATGTGGGTTAAATTATTGGTCACAGGCCATATTGCTGTTAACTGTTTATTGTTGAGAGAATTCCTATTTATATTAACAGTTTTATAATTATTGCTTCCCATATAGATTATTTAACTAGTATGAATGGCTTTTGTAGAAATTATATGTAATTCTCTTAACCTCAGGGAACCTCCAAAAGGAGCTCATTTTCTTGCCAAAAGTCTGGATGATGCCTTAAAACTTATTGAGGAACCAGAATTAACAAATAAAGTGGATATGGTTTGGATAGTAGGAGGCAGTTCCGTTTATAAGGTAAGTAAAGTTATTTATAAACACAAAGAATTTTTCCACTCTACTTTCTTTCAGCTTCCCTGCCATATGTACTTTTAAAGTCATGAGCAAAGAAGCACATTTTCCCTGCTGTAAGTTAGACAATTTGACTTCTTGTTGATATTGTCATGCAAACTAAATATAAAAGTAAGTTTTTAAGTCTTTGCCAGTTTATCTCCAATTCAACGTAGTTGATGTTTCCAATCTAAGAAAAACATTCTAAATTCTTCCCTGAAAATCATACTGGACTGCACTGTTTTCTATTCCCTGGATGTGCCTTGATACACTGAGTTAGTCCTGTTTCTTCAAGGGTTAATGTCTCTTACTGAGAAAGTGATGGGGCTCTCAGTTGATGTACACTGATCAGTGTATGAATTTGTTAAAAGCAGAAAACTTTGCCTCAAAAATCTTCATATAATGTGAGGGTATACAAAAAGCATTATTTTATGTCATAAGGTAGGTAAAAGAAAATATTCCTTCTTCTTGACAGCAAATGACCTACAGCTTTCAAAAATTTTAAGGAAAATAAAAGGGATTTTTCTACACTTTTAAAACACTCAATGCCCTAACTGGTTTGGCTCAATGGACAGAGCATTGGCCTGTGGACTGAAAGGTCCCAGGTTTCATTCCAGTCAAGGGCATGAACCTTGGTTGTGGGCACATCCCAATTGGGGGTGTGCAGGAGGCAACTGATTGATGTTTCTCTCTCATTGATGTTTCTAACTCTCTATTCCTCTCCCTTCCTCTCTGTAAAAATAAATAAATAAAAATAAAATAAAATAAAATAAAATATATTTTTGAAAAATAAATAAAAACAAAACTCAAGAAAGATTAATATTTATGGGAAGGGAAAAAATCAGCTCCTACCCTTTGGGGGCTTGTGAGTAACATGTGCACTGAAATTATTTGAGAAAGAAGAGTACCAGGATCTTAGATGGGATTACAGAAACGGTTTCTTAGGTTCCTTTTCTACAACCTTCTAAACAATATAAATACTTAAAATTAAATTCATTTATATAATTTGATATATCTATGTGTAGTAAATAATAAGGAAGTAGAACCTCCAGGTTATAATTCTGCATTATCCACATACCTCACATCACACTAGCTTATAGAACATTTAGGCTTCTCTTCTTTATTGGCCAAAGGGGGTCAGTTAGCCTGTGTTTATAAATAAAGTTTCACTGGGACACAGCCACAGCCATTGGTTTTAGTATTGTCTGAGGCTGCATTTGCCTAAACATAAGAGAAACCACATCGCCCAAATATTTACTATCTAACCCTTTACAGAAAAGGTTTGCCAAACTTCATAAACTTTGATACAGACTTTCAAAAGCTAAAGTGGTTAATCCGGCTCAATTTTCCTAAATTTTGGTACAGCAAGAATTGGTAGAATATATACTTGCTTGGATCAAGAGAATAAATGATACAATACTCTAAGCTGTAGTAAAGTAAAATTTGTTCTGTGCCCTTTTTTGGAATTTTAAATATAACAAACTCTTGAAGTTATATCTATATCTATGTCTATATATTTTTCTTTTTCAAGCCAGAGATATTGCTTTCTTGGAGCTGCAGTGAGGACTTGAGACTTTTTATCAACAGTATTATAGGCGTTAGTTAGAAAAGTCATTAACAATATGAGGCCAAATACAATCATTGGCAACACGAGGCAGAATAAATTACCTGCTAGCAGAATAAACTACCTCCTGGGGAAATGGAAACATTATTAAATTTTGTGTAAATGTGCCAACTGTGCCCTTGATGTTTTTATTAGGCAAAGTCTTGTGAAAGTGTACTATCTTATCTCTTTACTAGAGGCCTGATGCACGAAGATTCGTGCAAGAATGGGCCTGCCTTCCCCGGGCTGCGGGCACCACCTTCGTTCTGGCCCAGAGCCGCCTTTCTGCCTTCCCACACTGCCCAGAGGCCCGGAGCAGCTGGGGGGCACTTGTATATGCAAATTAACTAGCCTTTTTTTTCCTCTGGGTTAATTTGCATAATCGCTCCTGATTGGTTGGTGGGCATTGCAAAGGTGCAGTCAATTTGCATCTTTCTCTTGTATTAGTGTAGATTTATATGTATTTTTTTTCTATAGCCAGTAATTAGACAATTCGGGGTTCTTAATTCCTAAACAACCACCAAAGAAAAAAGACAAAACTGAACGATCAAAAGAAAAAAGAGTTTATGTAAGCAAACTAGAGGCCAAAATATATTTTAACTCACTCTCATAATTAGATATAATGATTAGTGCCATTCTCAACATAAATAAGACTACTTTGCAGGGTTCTAAAGTAAAGAATTGGATATTTAAATGGCATTCTTTCATACCTGGTACAAATTTGACTATATAATTAAAACACAAAAATCTTGAGTTCTATTTCTTTTGACACAGATAATTAAGGAAATTAATGACTTTTGTTTTATTTCAAAGGAAGCCATGAGCAAGCCTGGCCATCAACGACTCTTTGTGACAAGGATCATGCAGGAATTTGAAAGTGATACATTTTTCCCAGAAATTGATTTGGAGAAATATAAACTTCTCCCAGAGTAAGTAAAATGTTACATACTATTCTGAAGCACTTTTGGATTTACAGCTTAAGCATTATAGGAAACCTCTCAGCCAGTGTGGCTTAGAGGTTGAGCTTTTACCTATGAGCCAGGTGGTCATGGTTCAATTCCTGGTCAGGGCACATGCCCAGGTCGTGAGTTTGATCCTCATTGTGAGGCATGCAGGAGGCAGCCAATCAATGATTCTCTCTCACCATTGATGTTTCTCTCTCTCTCCCTCTCCCTTCCTCTCTGAAATTAATAAAAAATATTTTTTTAGCCCTAACCGGTTTGGCTCAGTGGATAGAGCGTCAGCCTGCAGACTGAAAGGTCCCAGGTTCGATTGCAATCAAGGGCATGTACCTTGGTTGCTGGCATATAGGGGTTTTAATAGAGCTAGAAGCAAAGCCAGTGTCCAGAGTTTCTGTTCCATGTTGCAGCAGGGTCCATTTCAACATCAATGTTTCTCTCTCTTTGATGTTTCTACCTCTCTATCCCTCTCTCTTCTTCTCTGTAAAAAATCAATAAAATATATTTTAAAAAAATTTTTTTTTTTTTTTTTAATTATAGGAAAGAGTATGTCTCTCAGAATAAATTTTGGGTAGTAATGTGTTTTATAGGCAAATACTATAGAAAATTTTTGGGATTCTGCTTTAACAGACTTGGGAATGTTCAATTTTTAATGATTTTACTGAAATCTAGAGTGGTCCTTAGTCCATTCTGTGAAAATTGTATTTAGCATCAAACACTGTCCTGAGCATTGGGGAAAGAGTGTTTACCAAACAGATGCCATTCACTATTCTCCAGATTACATTTTTGTAGTAGAGAGTTAGAATGGCAAATCCTTTATAATAAAGAGCTAATATGCAAATGGTTGTCATGCCCTTGTCCCCTTGCACCTTCACAACGGGGGTCCCCTAAGGCCGCATCTCCAGCTGCGCGCCCCCACCCAGCGGGGCTTGATTGGGGGCCTGAGGCTGCGTCCCAACCCCCCCCCCTTCTCTGCCAAGTTTGACAGGAGTGGGGCCAGCTGGGTCTGGGTCTCACACAATTTCAAGGTGCACTTGGGTGGACGGGGACTTGACTCTGGGTCCCACAGTGCACCCAGACTCCGACAGGAGGGAGATTTTCATATACATTTTACTAATTTTCTTTCATCTCTGACACTTCTGTTATAGAGAAAAGGCAAATAACAATATTAAAATATTTCCTCTAATCAATTCCCTTTTAATGTGCATGAATTTCGTGCACCAGGCCACTAGTAGATAAACATCAAGAGTTGCTATGTGGAGAATTGAAGTACTGTGATGTGATAAATACTGTGTAGTCTGAGAAGTCCTCTCTGAAGAGTGATGTCTACACTGTTATCTGGGAAATTGGGGTATGCTTTTCCCCACTGGGGGCTGGAGGTGGGGCCCCTACAATATCTCAAGGAAAATAATTTTCCAAGCCTCACATAGGAAGATGAATGATTTTTATTTGCATGGAATTACATCCCTGCGTTTCCAAAGCCCCATTCCAGTCATGGAAGAAGTGTAGCTGGGGTTTTAATAGAGCTAGAAGCAAAGCCAGTGTCCAGAGTTTCTGTTCCATGTTGCAGCAGGGTCCATTACAACATCAGGCTAGTTGCAGTCCATTAGTCCACTGTGTGTGGGGGCTCGGCCATGTGGGCGAATGCCAGGGAGCAGGAGCAAGAGAGCCCCATAAGCCAGGAATCAAGAGTAACATGCCAAAAGAGCAGACTCATTTGTTTAGAGGATTAAATACCCCAATTTCTCGCCCTTGAGGTGGCCACGCCCATTCTGGCCAATGACCTGTTCCCAGGCCAGACTGACAGGCAGGCCTTCCCAAGGGCACCCCAACTTTATTGGGCATGCATCTATTCTCCCTGACCAGTCCCTTCCCCCAGCTATTTTCAAGGTATAGACCAGGGGCTCCCTGGGGAGTGTAAAGCTTTAGCTTCCTGGTGGAGCTGCCTAAATGACATGCCTATAATATTGGGCCTTCCCTTTGCTCCTTTCCTCTTAATAACAAGGTTAGTTACAACAGTATTATTAGGATCTAAATGACAAGCCAGCCATACTTGGAGGCAGGAAAGAGCATTCCAGGAACCAGAACTAGCCAGTGCAGAGAACTGATGATGGGAACAAGCTTGGCATGTTCCCTGAGCCTGGAAAGCCACTGAGGGCATTGTGAGCAAGGGGAAGACCCAAAGGAACCACACCACATGCAGGGGCAGGAGGTTCTGAATTGAGAGATGTTGTTCTAGCTGTTTATGGAGAATGGACTATAGGGAAGTGAAGCTGGGAAGCCAGGTAGTTGCAGTAGTTCAGATGAAAGATGAAGGAACGTAGATAGCAGTGGTGGAGATGGAAAGAAGAGATGACACTTGCTTTACCGTGTAGTAGTGATTTTAGCATGAAACTGCCTTATTTTGAAAACTTGTAGCATTTTAGTTTAAAAGAACTTTTCAGCTTGAAGATTAATTATTTCAACTCTTACATTAGGTCTGTGGTCTGATATAGTGTAAGGAACGGGTCCAAGTTCATTCTTTTTTTAATATATTTTATTGGTGTGTTTTTTTCACAGAGAGGAAGAGAGAGGGATAGAGAGTTAGAAACATCGATGAGAGAGAAACATCAATCAGCTGCCTCCTGCACACTCCCAACTGGGGATATGCCCACAACCAAGGTACATGCCCTTGACCAGAATCGAACCTGGGACCCTTGAGTCTGCAGGCTGACGCTCTATCCACTGAGCCAAACCGGTCAGGGCAAGTTCATTCTTTTGTAAGTGTCTATCCAGTTGTCCTAGCATTGTTTGTTGAAAAGACTACTCTTTCCCCCATTAAATTGTTTTGACACCCTTAATCAAAAATCACTGGACCATTGCCCTGGCCAGTGTGGCTCAGTTGGTTGAGCATTGTCCTGTGCACCAAAAAGGTCACCAGTACGATTCCCAGTCAGGGCACATGCCTGGATTGTGGGCTTAATAAATAGAGGGACGTGCAGGAAGCAGCCAATAGATGTTGCATTCTCATACCTATGTTTCTTCCCTTCTCTCTCTCTTTTTCTCTCTCTCAAAAATCAATAAACTGTTCTTTTAAAAATTGATACATTAGCCCTAACTGGTTTGGCTCAGTGGATAGAGCGTCAGCCTAGGAACTCAAGGGTCCCAGGTTCGATTCCGGTCAAGGGCATGTACCTTGGTTGCGGGCGCACATCCCCAGTAGGGGGTGTGCAAGAGGCAGCTGATCGGTGTTTCTAACTCTCTATCCCTCTTCCTTCCTTTCTGTAAAAAAATCAATAAAATATATTTTTTTAAAAATTGATACATTATTTTTATTTATTTATTTTTTTTTTATTTTTCTTTTACAGGTACCCAGGTGTTGTTTCTGATGTCCAGGAGGAAAAAGGCATTAAGTACAAATTTGAAGTATATGAAAAGAATGAGTAATATGAAGGTGTTTTGTGATTCACTTCAAGTTGTACCCCATCCCCTCCAAACAATTATGTATGTAACATTAGAGAAAGATATTTCTGTTAATTAGATCTGTGGATAATTATTTATAAGCAATGTATTTTTATTCATTAGTTTTAATCTCAACCATAACATTTGTGAAACATCTGTTGCTGTAACTGTCTGAATCCTCAAGAAATTCTGAGGATTAGGTCCTAGCACCTGCCTAGCGTAATATATGCCAAAAAACCACAATGGGAGAATCCCCTGTTACATGTAAAGCATTAGTTACCTATAAAGAAAGGAGCTAGCCAAATTTGTCCAAATGTCAGAAATGGATTGTAAACAGAAGAATTAGAACTTAGATATTAAAGGGAAGTAGATCAATTAAAACAGGGACCAGAATTACTCTATGCATATCATACTTCTGAAAAAGTTCTGTTCACTCAGAGAATCACTAAGTTGAGAACTACAGTATATTCCATAGGCGTAGTAAGAAGCAGGTAGGAGACTACTTTTTTGATGACTAAAAGGCCTGAGACCTTTAAAAACTGTAATCTTAGGTGAGAGGCCATGGGATGTTATACTGATTGAATAAGAATAGGCTGCTCTTCACACACAAAAAGTAATCTAATAACAAGCATATGGCTAAAATTAAAAGTTAAAAGAAACCAAAATTAGTAAGTTAGAAAATAAATTTCCCATAATTAAAAAATGAAAATTAAAGCATGTTTTATCCATTATGTTAGGAAATATTTGGATTTTTAGGTATCCAACAAAATAGCATTTTTTGCCTTATAAATTGGCACAAATTTTTTTAGGGTAGATGTTAACAATATCAATTAAAATTCAAAATAACCTGGGTTTGGACACAGAACTTCTACAATTAATCCTGAACAAAGAGATGGAACCAATAGTATTTGTTGTACCATTTTTTAAAATTTGAAATATTATGCTGTAACTGTTGACAGATAGTATCTGCAGATGGGTGCATTATTTTTATGCATTAGGTATGTCTATTGTGATTCAGTTTTTTGTATTATTATGTGCTTAGTTTCATGAAAAATTAATTAAGGTAATAAATTGCGCCCTTTACATTCAGCAGTAGAATTGGGATACAAAACATTAGGAGTAAGAAGGAATTTCCTAAAAATCTTTCATAGAGAAAAAAAAGAGATCACACAGAATAGAAATCAGTTCTGCATAAGACTTACCAACCACAAGAAAATAATGGAGCTCTCTGCAAGGAACATAATCAGAAAATTATTAGTATCCAGAACTTTTAGAACTCATATGAATAAGAAAAAGAAGCAAGCCATTCAGAGAAGAGGAAACGCACATGTCGTAAATACATGCACAGACATGTATTCCTACTAGTAATTGGGGAAATGCAATTAAAACTGCAAAAGGGAACCACCCCATGTGCACCAGAGGTGGCCTTCTTACCAGTACTTGACACTCAGCCTTTTAAAATGCTGATGAGATTTATTAAGAATGAAGATGCACATACCCTTTGAGCCAGCAATTTTACCCACAGATAAATATCAAGACAAAACCATATATATATATATATATATATATATATATAT
>PVJC01045485.1:0-13691 GCA_004026665.1 Murina feae | reverse complement strand
AGAACAACATGCAGGGGAGGGCAAGAGTCTGAGAGATCAACATAGAGGGGGTGCCTGCTCCAAGCCTTGATGGTGTGCCTGGGGGCAGGTCCCCAGCAGGTAGACACACACAGGAGGATTGCTCTGAGCCTCAGATGCGGCTGGGGGCAGGTCCCCAGTGATGACACACACACATACACACACACACACAGAAGGCGCCTGGCAGACTGGGGCCATCATAGGACATCCACTGAGGGGTTCCAGACTGTGAGAGAGCACAGGCTGGGCTGAGGGACTCCCTCCACACTGAGTGCACAAATTTTTGTGCACTGGGCCCCTAGTGTAAAATATATGTGAACTTGTCTTTCCTAATTAGTTTATGGAATCCCAAATATTTAAAAATATATAATTTCACATATGCTATGTTAGAAAGCTATATAATAATGAAAAATAGCTAATTATTTATAACAGAACATAAACAATGTTTTAAGTTATCTTATTTCCATGTCACTGATTATATAAAAAATGATAACATACATCAAAGTTATGAGATGCTGGAATTATTTCTAGGGAAGAACATTAGTAAATGCATAATAGTCAATTTTATTAAGCTGTGTTCGTATAGTTTAAAGTTCTAATGAAAAATAAAGTGGCATTAGATTCACAGTTAGAATTATATATAATCAGAGGAAGAAAAGGGTGGCATATATAATAACTAGGTTTACCCTGAGGAGTCCAAGGCCTATACAAGATAATGGAACCAAATTATATGATACAAGTATTAATAGGCATGAGTAACTGACAAATTTCTATGTATGGAGCAATTGCTAGGAGTTCAGAACACAAACATGATAAAATATACTGTATTTTCTGGCATATAAGATGACTTTTTAACCCAGGAAAATCTTCTCAAAAGTTGGAGGTTGTCTTATACACCTAGTTGTCTTATATGCCGGAAAATACAGTAATTAAAGGAGCCCTGTTATACACACACACACATATGTATAAGTATTTCATTGCATACCTATACCAATAAAAGCCTAGGTGGCTCACATGCCCTCACATCATCACAAGATGGCTGCCACAAAATGGCTGCCCCATGTTATCACAAGATGGCCACCACAAGATGGCTGGCAGAGGAGAGCAGTTGTGGACATTCAGACTGGCCAGGGAGGACAGTTGTGGACAAATAGGTCAACAGTGGAGGGAAGGTTAGGGCAATTGGGCAAGAAGGGGAGGGCAATTGGGAACGACCAGGTTGGCAGGGGAGGGCAGTTGGGGGTGACCAGGCCTGTAGGGGAGAGAATTTGGGGGCCATCAGGCCAGTGGGGGAGGGCAGTTGGGGGTGGCCGATTGAGGGCAGCAGGGGAAGGAAGTAAGGGGAAGCCAGGTCGGCAGGGGAGGGCAGTTGGGGCAATTAGGCCTGCAAGGGAGGGAAGGTGGGGACCATCATTCTGGCAGGAGAAGGCAGTTGGGAGTTATCAGGCCAGCAGGGAAGCAGTTAGACATCAATCAGGCCAGCAACAGAGCGGTTAGGGGTGATCAGGCTGGCAGGCAGAAGCGATTAGGGGCAATCAAGCATGCAGGCAGGCTAGTGGTTAGGAGCCAGCAGTCCTGGATTGTGAGAGGGATATCTGAAACCGACAGTCAGACATCCCTCGAGGGGCCCCAGATTGGAGAGGGTACAGGCTGGCCTGAGGGACATCCCACCTTTCCCAGTATACAAATTCCATGTACTGGCCCGTATTCCTTTAGTATATATATGAAATATTCCAAAGAATGTGGCCCCAAATTCTTCCCAGCAAAATGGAAAATACATAAATTTGTCCTGAGAAAGTCCATGAAACTTTTAGTTGAGACAAGGGATTTAGGCTAGATCTTAAAAACCATGTAGGAACACAGGAGTCAGAATAGGAGAAAAATGCCTTTCAAGTACAGGAAACAGAATTTTTCAAAAGCATTGTGACATGCAAGCACACAGCTCATCTAAAAACAGGCAAGGTTTTATTTAATGTAGCTAGGGAAGTGCTGAGCAGTAAGAGAAGGCACAAAAAAGATAGCTGATAAAAATATGTTAACTAAAGTAGCATGTGATAGGAAAAATCGTGGATACTATATGTTAGTCAAGGGAAAAGTATTAAACATTTTAGATACTGTAAAAGTCTTCAGATAGTTATAGAAAATTATTTGTTGGAAGAATTGGGAAGTAAAATAATTTGGAGGGTTGCATCAGTAAGAATTATATGAGGTTGAAAAAGAAAGAGACAAAGATGGATCTAGAAATAACATCAATATAACTCACTGGCAATTTCTTTTCTGATTCCTGAATAAGAGACAGATAAAATGTGATTAAAAATTGTATAAAGAGATAAGGCTGAAGTCAAGATCTCTAAAAACTATAAGGCTGAGTGCATTTGGGTGACCTTGACTAAGATGTTGAACGCAGAATAGAAGGTTTTGGGTAGAAGGGAAATAATGCATTCAATTATTTATTTAGTTCTAAATTTTAATCCATCTTTTAAATAATCAACAATACTTAGTAGCCTCTTGCAAATATGGTTCTCAAACTCAGGAAAGGCATTGGAGCTGAAGAAGTACATATTTAAGTATTTCATATTTCTTTCGGAATCACTCTATCCAGTCAATGCATCACATTTTGAGAGATGCATCTCATAAATTGCATGTGGAAAATTATTCTTCATAATTTAACTTGTCCTGTCATGGCACATGACTGGTAAGAGTGGTTGCTAGATTTGCCATTTAATTTGGGAAACAGGAGATAATCTCAGCATTTGATAAAATTTATCATTTACTCCTGATGGAAACTCTCAGAAAATTATGTACAGGAGGAACCCTTTTCCACCTGCTATAAGGTATCCACAAGAAAAACTATAGCTAATAGTATGCTTAAGGGTTAAAAAGACTTGGTTTTTTTGAGCATTGTTAACCATACACACAAAAGAAAGAAAATGGTAACTATGCAAAGTGATAGGCACATTAACTAGGTCAATTGTGGTGATCATTTCACAATAGATATCAAAACATCAACTTGCATGCCTTAAATATATAAAATTTGATAAAGGAATAATACTCTTAGAAAAGTGTATATATTCTTTCTATCCTCCAGAACATATATGAACAATTTATAAATGTAGACACACATCAAGAGATGCTCAATATCACTAATCATTGGGGAAATAAAAATTAAAACCACCATATACCAATTAAATGGCAAAATAAAAAACACTGAAAATATCCAGTTCTGTCATGGAGGCAGAATATCTTTTGAAGGGAGGTGGGAATAGGAAATGGTACTATGGAAAACCTTTATATAATCTATCTATATAAAAGCCTAAGTGACCAGTCGACCAGTTGCTTTGATGTCCACTGAACCCTGGTGGTCAGTGTGCTCCCACAGCCAACCTTCCATGGCCCCTCACTGCCCCTGCTGGTCAACCTCCTGTGGTCCCTTCCCCACTGCCCAGCTGGCCGGCCCACCCATCAACCCTACTTGGTGCGGGGTAGCAGTCAACCTTCCATGGCCCTTCCCAACCCCCACTGGCCTACCAGCTGTGGCCCCTTCCCCTCGGCCACCAACTTCTTGCAGTCCCTCACCCCAGGACTTAATTGGGTGGGGCGGGGGGACACCAGCAGTCCAACCTCTCATGGTCCCTGGCCCTGGACAGCCAGCCACCCAATAGGCCTCAATTGCTGGCCAGCAAAGGGACCCCACCCATGCATGAATTCATGCATTTCACGTACCAGGCCTCTACTACATATATATGTATGAAAGCCCAGTATCCATTATGGTGGGACAACCAGAATGACCAGAATGACCAGTGACTATGATGCACACTGCAGCAGCCAACCAGTCTGATCTGAGTCCCAAATACACCCGTCCCCTGGCCAACCTGGCCCCCAATCAGCCCCTAACATCCCTGAATCACTGCCTGGCTCCCTGGTTCATGTACATTTAGTGAAAGCACAAGAAAATAATTCAGTTCCTTCTGTCCCTGACAAGAGTCCCCAGAGGGCTCTGATAATGCTGTAGCCAAGGTGTTGAATTCTCCCTCCATGACCCAGAGTCTCAGGAAACCTTCCAAGTTAGCCAAAATGGTGCCCTAAGCATTAATGGATGGCAGCCTTTTGCTGAGGAATGTAGAGAGGCTGGGTGGGAATTTGTGAAATTGTGGTACCTTGAAGATTAGGTGAGCTTTTAATCTCTCTTTAAAAGGGGCAGCAAAGAGGACCCACAAGCTGCCAGGAGCAACAGTGAAGGGTAGGCACGTTCAAAAACAGATAAACTTAAAAAAATATTTATTTTTATTGATTTCAGAGAGGAAGGGAGAGGGATAGAGAGACAGAAGCATCAATGATGAGAAAGAATCACTGACAGGCTGCCTCCTGCATGCCCCCCACTGGGAACTGGGCTGGCAACCCAGGCATGTGCCCCCTGCTGGAACTGAATCCAGGAACCCTCAGTCCACAGACTGATGCTCTATTCACTGAGCCAAACCAGCAAGGGCCAGAAAAACTTTTAAACAAACAGACATGAAGATCATATTGAGAAACTGAGGGCAGAGCCCTGGGAAGAATGCAAAAATCATTAAAGGGCCATCATCCATCTTTTATATATACTAGGGGCCCGGTGCACAAAAATTTGTGCACTCGCAGGGTCCCTCAGCCTGGCCTGCACCCTCTTGCAGTCTGGGACCCCTCAGGGGATGTGAAATGCAAAACAGTTCTATTGTGGGTTTTCTTTTGGCCATCCTTAAAGTATAATTAGATCCAGCTTGGGGAAAGTTATAGCTTCAAGGATTAGACCCCAGGGCTGCCCGGCCCAATGGGCCCAGATCAGGGCCTGCCCACCTGACCCCACCTGTGCATGAATTTTTGCACCAGGCCCCTAGTTTCTAATAAAGTAAGATGTATAATTACTTTCACACCCAGTAATCTCATTGTTATTTACCTCAAGTACATGTGCACTTATAAATACTATATAATTATTAAGAAATGGTAATATGCATATTCCATTTTTGTAGATGATCTTTATTATTTTTAATTAATTAATTAGTATGTTTTTTCTGTTCTCCTTAATGTTGTTTATAAATCATGTGATAAAAGGGATCATATCTCCTCTTAAAATTCTTTTTTCATTATTTAAATATTTTATTGATTTTTTACAGAAAGGAAGGGAGAGGAATAGAGAGTTAGAAACATTCATGAGAGAGAAAAATTGACCAGCTGCCTCCTGCACACCCTCCACTGGGGATGTGCCCACAACCAAGGTGTATGCCCTTGACCAGAATCGAACCTAGGACCCTTCAGTCCACAGGCCAACACTCTATCCACTGAGCCAAACTGGCTAGGGCTCCTGTTAAAATTCTTATGCTTTCTAAAAATATGATTGTCTTACTGTTATTTAATTTATTTGGAGCACATCACTATATTTTTAATTTTTTATAAGTATTATAATAAAATTGTTTGAAAAAGCATGGTTAGCCCCTCTGCCTTTCTTTTGGCACTTGAAGTGGAATTTATACTTAGGTTTATGGCAGTAAGATTATAAATATACCTACATTTGCATTGCAAAATATTTTAAACTAAATGTGAATCTTGGTATGGGACATTCATTCAAGCATTGTGAAATGTTAATGTTCTCAAAAAATAAATCAATAAAATATATCTAAAAAAATAGATGTGGACTTTTTAGAATGTTCCAAATCATGCACCAAAAAATTTAATTTTAATCTGAAGAGTAGGACCTCTAGAAATACAAAATTGCCATGACCCTGAAAATCTATCGGAACTCTTCTCCTATAGTGAGTATTCAAATTTGAAAATTAGTGACTATCCTTTAGAAGTTTTGAGGTGGCACAAGAATGCAACAGGAATGGTCCAGAAACTACTCTCTCAAGCGGTGTTTCTTTGCAGCCTTATGCATTGCTTCCATTACATTCATGACTACACATAATGTGTTGGGTGATCCACATGGAAGCATTTAGTAACTTCCTGATAGTTTGAGTGCATAGCCTAGAGATAGTCAATTCAATTCAAGAAACAATAGTGCCTACTGAGCACTGTTCTAGTTACTTCTATTCACATGGCAGAGAAAATCCAAACCATGATTCTTTTTGTTTAATTTCAAACATTTGTTTAACAAATACTAGTACAGGGATGGGAAAAAAGTATGCTTACAGTTGTTCAAGTGGAAAATGACACGGAGGTTATGTGTTTTGTGTACTCACAACTGTGAACCTACTTTTGCCCACCCCTGTATTTATCAGTTAACAGGTATAATGCACCATTTAGCCAGTAACTAATCATAGTTAGCAAGATAACAACTCTGCTATCCTGATGTTTATACCTCACTGAGGGCTACATAATAAGTAACATTTTATAATATTTAAAAATTCTGTGAAAGAATAAATATAGATTACGAAGATGATATATAACAAGGGTACTGAACTAGGTTTGGAGATCACAGAAAGTCTTTTAAGGTAACAGAAGACTCTTTCTAGATTATTATATTTAAAAATTAATGTAATATACATATACCATTTACTTGAGATAGTGTTATAAATATGAAGCCATATCAGCCTCATAACCACCCTATGAGATAAGAGTAAGTATTTTTATTCTAATTGGGTGGAGAAGAAAATAAGGTGCCAAATGTACCTGATATACCATAGCTCAGATGTGGCCAAGGCAGGTATTAATCTCAGAAACAAAGCTCCAATCTTTTCTTGTTACCAGTACACTATGCTGCTTCTGCCTTAAGCTGTTCTTACATAATACAAGGATGTAATCATGTTCAGAGGCCTTAAAATTTGTGCCATTACAAATTTCAGAATCTGTAGTGGATCATCACAGTGCCAAATTAGGTCAATGATAGAACATTAAGGACAGACTTTAGTTACAGTGAGAGGCATGCAGAATGCAAAGCCCATGAGAGCAACGTGACATTTTTCAGAGCATCGCGTTTTGGGGAAATAAAACCAATCTCATCTGGAATTACTAAAGCATATATTCTACCGGTTTATTTTTCTAGCTGTTCCACAACCCCTTTCTATCTCAAGTGTGGCATAGACCTGACCTCACACTTATTTCTATACATATGCAACTTTGCTCCAATTTAGAGTTATTTTGGAAATATTCTGTAATTAATGCCTTTGGAAAAGATGCACAGAAGACAAGAAGTCAGACAACTGACTAGCCAGGTGGTCTGCTGTACTTTCTCCGAGTTTCTTCTTCTAAAGTGTTTTGCGTGTTTGCTCACAAACTTTTCTACATAATCAGAGGAATAGTTCCCTCTCTGTGAGCACTTACCATGGATATTGCCCACTGCATTCTCCATTTCAACTGGAGCATCAGAATCTGCTAATGTGTCAGCAGGAATAAAAATACAATGTAAGAAAACCTGTTCTATTGCTAAAGATTTGTCATTGAAACTTATGGCAACAGTACTTAATCAGGGAGAACGATAGTTCCAGGAAATTACATGATTCAAAATAAGGTCCTTTTCCAGTGACTTCCCATCAGGGTTGACTTTTTTGTTTTGTTTTGTTTTGGTTTGGTTTTTGTTCCTTATTGAACTTATTTTGTCTTGCCTCTGGCTTTTGTAATAGGTTCCTTCTGATGATATTGTCAGTGTATTCCTGAACACATTCTATCCTTGGCATTTTCTTCTGTAACCATATCAAGTTTTTAAAGTTTAGTGGCTCAAAGGAGTAATATATCTAAATAAAGCACAGCACAAGCCCATTCACATTCACAATAGGAGTGCATGTGTGTGTGTGTGTGTGTGTGTGTGTGTTTGCGTGCTTGCATACCCACACACTTGTCTGGGCATCTTCACTATTATGGTCTAAAATATACTATTTTTGTATTTTGAACTATAGTCTTTAATATACTGGTGACACTTTTCCTCTCTGATCATGACTGAATAGGCTAACAAATGAAACAACTAGTACAGACGAAGGCTGATATATCACATTTACTACAAATAGACAGCAGGCTGCGAAAAGTTGTTTATATGTATAGATACTGTGTAGAATTAGAACTTCCTGAAAAGTTCTATTTAGTGGAGTGGTGCTCAGGTAAGGAAGAGGAACTAGGAGAAAACCCTGAGCAGACTTCCTCTCAGGAGGAAGAAAACATAACTGAGATGAGCATAGCCATTTTTGCCGATCTATCAATTACAATCTATCAATAACATAGCTGAGATCAGCATAGTTATTTTTGCCAACCTATCAATTAGGTAAGTCAGTGGTGCTCTGCTGCACTCAGGAGGCTGTTTCCCAAACACTGCCTTTCAGGTCTTCATGGGGAGTCTGCCGGGTGCTCCACACTTTTGCTCCCAACACCCTGTGCAACGAATCAGAACTCTATTCTAATTAAGCCCATGCCAAGGACTAGTTGTCCTCAAACATGGGAGGCATTTTCTTCTCTATTTTCCTTCCCACATTGTCCAACATAAAAGAATGCAGGGTACATAATAGGCTATCAACTCATATTTTGAAAAGAACATAAAATGTTGTTCTGAGAGTGTATATTATCATGATAATGTATGTAAGTCCGTGGATGATCATATTAGTCTACAATTAACCTCTGGATAGATGAAAACGGATGATTAAATTACCAGGTGAAGGAAGAGGACCTCTTTCAAAGCTAGTTAGCTGTACAGGGCATATATAGGCATCATCTGAAACGCACTGTTTTTTCTTTCAGTTTGAAGCAAAGCCCCTTACATAAAAATAAAAATAAAAATAAAAATAAAAATAAAAATAAAAATAAAAGGCTATAAAAAGATGAAACAGCCCAGCCAGTGTGGCTTAATGGTTGAGCGCCGACCATGAACCAAGAGGTCACCAGATTGATTCTTGGTCAGGACATATGCCTGGGTGCAGGCTCAATCGCCAGCAGGGTGCATTCAGGAGGCAGTCCATAGATGATTCTCTCTCATCCTTGGTGTTTCTATCTCTCTCTCCCTCCCCCTTCCTCTCTCTGAAATCAATAAAAACATAGAAAAACATTTTTTAAAATATATTTTATTGATTTTTTTACAGAGAGGAAGGGAGAGGGATAGAGAATTAGAAACATCGACAAGAGAGAAACATTGACAAGAGAGAACCATCGATCAGCTGCCTCCTGCACACTCCCAACTGGGGATGTGCCCGCAACCAAGGTACATGCCCCCAATTGAATTGAACCTGGGACCCTCTATCCACTGAGCCAAACCGGTCAGGGCAGAAAATTTTTTTGAAAGATGAAACATATAAAGATACTCTGACAGTAGGATGCAAATAATATAAAGATGAAACAAATAAACGTCCCCTCTTGTTATAATTTTCCAAAGGAGAAATATAAATTAACAATGTAAATGTCTCTGAAAATTAAAATTCAAAGATCAAAGGAATTGAAGTTCAAGACCATTTGCTTTGGACTTAAGTATTAAAAGTTTCATATACAAAACCCTCAATTAAATAAAATCCAGAACAATAGTATCCTGAGCAGGGTTGTGCAGGGATTTCTTGATTCCAGGATGGAGCTGGGAGGACCATCAGTTGCATGTGGCCTGGGATTCCTCTCCTCCTAAATAGCAGGCTTCCTCTGGGGTTCTGGGAGGTGAGTTAATTTAAAATCTTTCATTTTCAAACATCTAAACCTTAACAGGCCATACTAGCTTTTCATATCAGTGACTCATTTAGAAAACAATTCAGTCCTTAGCTCCTAAGGTAATCATCTCAGGAAAAACTTAGGTTTGCAAAATCCAGTATTCAGGTATTTTCAGAGCCCATAGCAGAAACCGGATAGTTATAATTTTACCAGGAGACCAGGTGGTCTGTACCTGCTCTCAGAATCTACAGCTTGCAAATGAAAAGTGAATTGGGAAAGTCTTCAAGCAACATGCAAATTGTATTACTTGAATGTCCCTATTGGACTCCTTTTGTTGCTGTAAACAATTATCACAAACTTAGTGACTCACCACCCACACATTTATGTGTACAGTCTGGAGCATTAAGGTGCTCCGAAATAGCTCTTAAAGAACAAAAATCAAGATCTCAGCAGTGCTGCATCCTTCTCAAAGTTATAAAGAGGAATACACTACTTCATTTCCTTAGCTCTGAGAGACTGCCCATGAGTCTTGGCTCATGGATGCTTTACATCTTCAAGGTCAGCAATCCTGTCACTCCAGCCCCTGTGCTACTGTCACACCTCCTTCTCTGAATCTGACTGTCCTGTCTCTCACGTTCGCTTACAAAGATTAATCAGGATGAATACTTCCTAAGTGTAAAAATGTCTGATTACTGGGTTGTACACCTGAAACTCATATGATATTGTATGTCAACTAAAATTTACAAATAAAAAAAAATTAATTAAAAAAAAAGCAAATGAAAAAGATCTTTGCAGCTACATTATAGTACCCAGAATATCGGAATTATCTCACTAAGGCAGTGCTTTAACATAATTTCATATGTAAAGCCCCTTTTGTCATGTAAGGTGACAACAGATTCCAGGGTTTAGAATGTGGGCATCTTTGGGGGCCATTACTCTGCCCGCTTCAATAATGGTTCATGTCTGCTGCAAAAGACAGCTACGATGGGTATCTCCTAATGAGTGTCATTAGACACGGCTGCTTCCTTTGAAAGTGGAGGTCTTGTGTGAAGTGTTTTCTTCTCAAGTCAGCATTTTCAAATTTTCTGACTTTCCACTTTTCATTTGATGCCCATGATTCTGGAAACACTTTATTGTATTGGGAATATCAGCAGTGCTGGTGTCAAACTCATGAGTATTTCATCTGTAACTATAGCAGCACACAATTTTCACCCTTACTCTCTGACTGCTGGCAAACAACACTGTATGCCTCAGTTTTCTTGTCCATAAAATTGTTTATGAGTTTTCTGTAAGCTAATACATATAAAACACCTAGAGTAGCCTTAAAATAACGAAAGACATTGATAAGGTGAAAAATTTATCAAAAGCATTATTATTGATATGACTACATTTGCAATAATTATAAGAGGCTGAAGACCTTCCAGAGGTCCTCAAACTTTTTTTAAATATATATATTTTTATTACATAAAGTATTACAAAGATTAGTAGATATATCTCTTTTTTCCTCTGCCCTTCCCCCTGCCTCCCCTTCCCTCCAGTGTTTTGTGTCCATTGGTTATGCTTAAATGGATGCATAAAAGTCTTTTGGTTGATCTATTACCCCCCCACCCTCCCGTCTTTGTTGCTGTAATTTGACAATCTGTTTGATGCTGCTCTGCCTCTGTATCTATTTTTGTTCACCAGTTTATAATGGTTATTATTATCCATAGATGAATGAGGACATGTGGTATTTTTCTTTCATTGACTGGCTCATTTCACTTAGCATTATGTTCTCCAGTTCCATCCATGCTGCTGCAAATGCTAAGAACTCCTTCCTTTTTACAGTAGCATAGTATTCCATCATGTAGATATACCACAGTTTTCTAATCCATTCATCTGCTGATGGACACTTAGGCTGATTCCAAATCTTAGCTATGGTAAATTGTGCTGCTATGAACATAGAGATGCACATATCCTTTCTGATTGGTGTTTCTGGTTTCTTGGGATATATTCCTAGAAGTGGGATCACTGGGTCAAATGGCAGTTGCGTTTTTAATTTTTTGAGGAAACTCCATACTGTTCTCCACAGTGGCTGCACCAGTCTGCATTCCCACCAGCAGTGAACGAGGGTTCCTTTTTCTCCGCATCCTCTCCAGCACTTGTCATTTGTTAATTTGTTGATGATAGCCATTCTGACAGGCGTGAGATGGTACCTCATTGTTGTTTTGACTTGCATCTCTCAGATAATGTGACTTTGAGCATGTCTCTCAGCCTTATTTATGTCCTCTTTCAAAAAGTGTCTATTTAGGTCCCTTGAGGATGCCTACAACATTGCAGGGAAAAAGCCCCTTCTACTACTTGCCCCCTAGTCTTCCCACTCATTAATACTGCCCACTGAGATACCTCTAGTTCACGTTGCCCTGGATTTTAATACCATGCTTATAGATCCATCTGTTAGTGTATTGCCCTTAGACACCCTGTGTTATCTGTCATATTAAAATTCATCTCAATACAAACACCTGTGTGTGTCTTTAGTTTTTGTTATGTTTTTCTCTCATCAGGCCCCTACCTCCACACGTATAGCTTAGCTTATTTAAGCCATCTCCCTATCTGATTCACTTAGCATAAATACACAGGTCATGTCAATCATCTCACTAGGCATGTCAGACAATTCAAAAATTACTGTGACTAGATGTATGCTCTGGCATAAATAGGATGTCCTAAATAGATTCAATTATGTGTGAGTGTGTGCAAAGGGCTGAGGAGTGTTTTGCTGAATAAGGTGTTACAAAGTCAGTGTTAAGTATTGCATTACTTTAACCTCCACTGTACCTTAGGAGAATAAAATAATAGTTTGGGAATCCTTCAGTTTAGGGCTGGATATTATTTATATTCAGTTGAATATACTGTTATTGAATACTAGAGGTCTGTACACAAAACTCATGCACAGGTAGGGTCCCTAGGCCTGGCTGGTGATCAGAGTCTATTGGGGTTTTCTGGCTGCTGGCCAGGGGCTTCCTTCCCTGGATGCTGGCTGCTGGCCACTGGCCAGGGCCTTCCTTTGTTCTTCACTGCCCTCTGGTGGTCAGCACATGTCATAGTGAGCGATTGAACTCTCAGTCTCCTGATCAAACTCCCAAGGGACAGTTTGCATATTAGCCTTTTATATAGAGAGATTGCTTATATTCAATAACCTAACAAAAAGTACCAAATTTTCTTCTAGGACTAAGTGGGATTTAATATTGAAAGTTCCTTCCATAAAACGAGACACACTTGTGATGATATTCTTCCTTTAAACTGAATTATACTTTTACTATTCTACAAATTCTTAATAATACATTGCTCTGGGGTGACACTTTAACTCTGAGCATTTCACAGTACTTTAGCAACCTTCCATTCTCAGAGCGCCATGGGGAGCCATTAGCATCATTCCCATTTTATAAAGAAGGATATTAAAGCAAATGGTGCCAAAGCCTGCTCATACTTGCATCAAACAGACCTTCTAACCTCAGAGGGAAGGCAGAGGAGAGAGTGGGGGTTAAGAGATCAACCAAATGACTTGTATGCATGCATATGAGCACAACCAATGGGAACAGACAGTAGGAGTGTGAGGGCATATGCTGCGGGTGGGGGTGGGTGGGGAGAGGCCAATGGGGGGAACAGGAGACATATGTAATACTTTAAACAATAAAGAATTTTAAAAAATAGAAGGATAGAATGTACAATCCCCAACTGTCAAGTCTATCCACTAATAGTGATATATGATTTTTCTAAGATACTTACTGTTGCATATATATATATATATATATATATATATATATTCTATAATAAAAGCGAAACATGCAAATGTGACCGTTACCACCAGCCAATCAGAGCGGCTGTATGCAAATTAACCCAGCCAAGATGAAGGCCAACAGCCACGGAACCAGAGCAAACCAAAGGGTTCTATTCCAACTGCCTGCCTAGGATGGCAGTTGGAAGTGGCACCAGGGCACCAGGGCACCAGGAAGTGGGAAAGCAAGGTGGCAGACCGGGGAGCGGATAAGAGGTGGCAGGGGGTCGGCGGCCTGCTTGGTGGGCTTCCCAGGCCCTTTGCGGGGCATCGGGGAGCGGGA
>PVJC01045484.1:0-13687 GCA_004026665.1 Murina feae | reverse complement strand
GGCTCCTCCCTGGGTGGGGCTCAGGTCAGGGAATATGCAGGAGGCAACCAACCAAAGTGTTCCTCTCACTTTGATGTTTCTCTCTGTTTTTCCCTTCTCTTCCACATTCTCTAAAAATCAATGGAAACATATCCTTAAGTGAAGATAAAGAAAAGAAAGAAAGAAAGAAAGAAAGAAAGAAAGAAAGAAAGAAAGAAAGAAAGAAAGAAAGAAAGAAAGAAAAAAAGGAAGGAAGGAAGGAAGGAAGAAAGAAAGAAAGAAAGAAAGAAAGAAAGAAAGAAAGAAAGAAAGAAAGAAAGAAAGAAAGAAAGAAAGGTCATATCCTATGAAAGACACATCTTGAAAATACCTAAAGAAAGTTGCCATTTCTTCATTGTGATGGGACTAGAGTCCATGTTGATGAAAACATCTTGGTGGCTGTGGTGACTGGCAGTGGCTTCAGTAGCGGTGTGATGGGGCTGGTGGCTTTCCCTGATTAGCCTGGTCGCTTCCCACAAAGGGAGGCCAGACTATGGCTTAAGCCTTCTCCCTAAGGGGAGCAGGAAGTAGGCCTAAGCTGTGAGTAGGACACCCCCTGTGGGCTCTCAGTATGTAAGAGGGGGCAGGCTGGGCTGAGGAACTTGCCCCCCCACCCCATGCACGAATTTCATGCACTGGGCCCCTAATTTTATATATATATATATATATATATATATATATATATATATATATATATCTGTAAAGAAGTACTACCATTTTGGTAAAATGTATATTGATAACACATTGATGCCAGAAAATATCAAGATATAACAATAAGAACTGAGAGAACAGAAAATTTTCATAGAAAAGTTAGTAGATGAGAATAGTGCCTAAATGGACTAAATACTGAATCTGTAATTTTTATTCTGTCTCTAGAACATTCTTTATTTGTTATGTGGACATAAGCTATGTAGTAAAAATATTGTATAATTATTTAAAGAGTGATCGTTTTCCAAAATTCCTTTGAGATATTGAGAAAGTAAGTTTATTTGTTTGTTTTTGACTTTAGTAACTTCAAAAATAAATAAATAAGGTCTCCTAGGAATTAGGATGTTTTATAAATAAGTTGGATATGCATTCTTGATATTCATGCATCCTGGATGACAGATGCTGAGTTCAAAAACCTTTTGTCACTTTTTATTGGAAACATCACAATATGTTAATATGTCTCCTTATGATGAGAAGAATCACTGCCAGTTACTGATGTGAACAGACAACATCTGCTAATCCCAAAGCCCAGTTGTTTAGATCATGAAATAAAAACCCTTAATTAAGCCCCATAGCCAATTTATAATCACTCATGCATAGGCATTCCTAAATTTTTTTGTAATAAGTATGCCATAAGTCCTTGGCACATGGCCTTCTGTGATTATTCAGTTTAATAACTCTACCACCATCAGTGAAATAGGTGTACCCTATTAGTATTTTTATTTTATTTTGCAGAATAGAGAAAGAAGGTAGAGGAAAATATTTTTAATTTTTTCCAAGTGTAGTGTTAATCTTGAATAGACTTAGCATCATATAAAATGGTGTGTCTATATGTTTTGGTAGGGAAGGTAATAAATTTAGTATCCTTTTTTCTCTCTATAAATATTTTAAGATTTAGATATTGGAGTTTGTTTGCTTATTTTTTTTTAAATTAGAGACAATAAAATAATAGCAGCACGAATTGAGAAGGTGAGGTTGACATTTTTACTGAGCCTAAGACATTATAGCTGGATATGGCCTAAAAGATTTTCTGGCCCATGAAGAATAATACATGGACTTCAGTTGGGTTGCCAGCTCCGATTGTTTGTTGCTACCTGAAAGACTGTGTTAAGAAACATCCTAGAATAGTCTTGAAGTGACTGGGAAATATTGCCTTGATTGAGTATATGGAAGGGGATAATATAGTCTAATGATTTTAAGTCTATAATCTAGTTATTGCAAGTACTGCATATTGGAGGGGTATATACATACGCACAGATCCACATATAAGTGGGAAACTGCTGTTAGAATTATGAAGCAGTTTATGTCTGCAAAACATCAGCCTACCGATTAAACAAGAGTTATCTATTTTCTACTTCTAGACTTACTGCAGGTAAATGTTCTGGGATAAGAGCAATATGTTTATGTGCATGTGGATAATAAATGATGGGCTATAATTATGTCTTTAGTACTTAAGCAGGCATCCTCAAACTATGGCCCGCAAGCCACATGCCGGATGTTTTTGCCGCCGCTGCCTGTCCTGCTTAAAATAAGATATGTGCAGTGTGTATAGAATTTGTTCATAGTTTGTTTGTGTTTTTTTTTTAACTATAGTCCGGCCCTCCAACGGTCTGAGGGACAGTGAAGTGGCCCCCTGTTTAAAAAGTTTGAGGACCCCTGACTTGATGTGTGGTGTTTGACTCCTTTCAGCCACAGAGTATGCTAAGTATGGTTCAAGAAACCTCCTTACACAGTTTTTAAACTTTCTTTTTTTAAATCTTTGCTGTTGAAAGTATTACAAATGTCCCCTTTGTCTTTTCCCCCATTGATCACCTCCACCCAGCCCCTGTCCCTCCCAGGCATTCACCAAACTATTATCTGTGTCCATGGGCTATGCATATATGAGTGAGATCATGTGATGCTTATCTTTCTGACTGGCTTATTTCACTTAGCATAAAACTCTCCAGGTCCACCTATGCTGTTGTAAATGGTTAGTTCCTGATTTTTTTTTCCTCTGAAGTCTTGGTATTTTATTTTTTTATTACATACAGTTTTACAAAGATTAGTACATACATCTCTTTTTTCCCCTGCCCTTCCCCCAGCCTCCCCTACCCCCCAGTGTTTTGTGTCCATTGGTTATGCTTAAATGCATGCACAAAAGTCCCTTGGCTGATCTGTTACCCCCGCACCAACCCTCCCTGTCTTTGTTGCTGTAATTTGACAGTCTGTTTGATGCTGCTCTGCCTCTGTATCTATTTTTGTTCACCAGTTTATAATGGTTATTATTATCCATAGATGAGTGAGGACATGTGGTATTTTTCTTTCATTGACTGGCTTATTTCACTTAGCATTATGTTCTCCAGTTCCATCCATGCTGCTGCAAATGCCAAGAACTCCTTCCTTTTTACAGCAGCATAGTATTCCATTGTGTAGATGTACCTTTTATAACCATGTAATATTTCATGATGTGAATGTACCACAATTTTTTTATCCACTCATCTGTTGATGGGCACTTGGGCTGTTTTCAAATCTTGAACATAGGGGTACATACATTATTTGTGATTGGTGTTTTGGATTTCTTAGGATATATTCCTAGAAGTGGTATCACTGGGTCAAATGGGAGTTCCATTTTAAAATTTTTGAAGAAATGCCATATTGTTTCCTACAATGGCTGCACCAGTCTGTATTACCACCAGCAGAGTACTAGAGTTCTCTTTTCTCTACATCCTTGCCAGATGTAGAGATTTGTTGATGGTAGCCATTCTGGCTGGTGTAAGGTAATATCTCGTTTTTTTAGTTTATATCTTTCAGATTATTAGTCACTGAGCATTTATACATGTCTCTTGACTTTCTGTGTGGCCATTAAACTTTATTATGCTACTATTCGAGTAGTTCTGTGGAGGTTTGGGATTCTATGAAGGTGTCTAAAGGCTACCACAGGGGCTGATAGGTAAGGTTCCATACTTCACACCTATGCCTATGGATGTGTTTTGAAACTTAAAAGATAAAGAAATGAAGTTTACAACCACATTGTTTTTGTTCCTTTAGCAGCACAATTTGTTTAAAAAAATAATCAAACCACTGATTTAGATTATAGTTTGTTTTCTGATTATGTTTTATGAATTATGCCCCAGGACAGACAGGATTTCTTCAACCTTTCATGAGATTAGTATTTTAAATATTAATCTCTATGTGATGTATCACACTTATTGATTTGTGAATATTGTATTAGTCTTCCATCCCTGGAATAAATCCAACTTGGCCATGGTGTATGATCACTTTAACATATTACTGGATAATATTTTATAACATTTTGTTGAGAATTTTAGCATCTATGCCCTGCAATTCTTTTTTGTAGTGTCTTTATCTGGTTTTGGAATAGGATAATGCTTGGTATCCTATACCAAGACAATAGCTTGGTGAATGCTTGAGAGGGATAGGGATTGGATGGAGGTGATCAATGGGAGAAAAACAATAGGATAATGCTCTCATAAAAAGAGTTTGGAAGTGTTCCTTCCTCTTGGATTTTCTGAAATAGTTTGAGGAGGATAGGTGTTAGTTCTTCTTTGAATGTTTGGTAAAACTCCCCTGTGAAGCTTTCAAATATCACATTATCTTATCAATTGACACATAAAAAGCATTTGACAAAATCCAACACCCAATTTTGATAAAAACTCTTAATAAATTGGAATAGAGGAATCATACCTCAACAAAATAAAGGTCTTCTATGACAAACATAGAGCTAACATCATGCTCAATGGGCAAAAACTAAAATTGTTTCTCTAAGAACAGAATGAAGACAGGGATGTCCACTTTCACAACTCTTATACAACATAGAACTGGAAGGCTTAGTCACAGTGATCAGACAAGAACAAAAAATAAAAGGTTTCCAAATTGGAAAGGAGGAAGTAAAACTGTCATTATTCACAGATGATATAATATTGTTCTTAAAGAAAACATAAAAACTCCACCAAAAAACTGCTAGATTTAATAAATGAATTTGGAAATGTAGCAGGATACAAAATTAAAATCCAGAAATCATTGGCATTTTTATACTCCAACTAGAGGCCGGGTGCATGGGTGGGGTCTGGCTGACCCACCCTGCCCCAAATCTGGGTGTTGGGGGGGGTGGTGGGAAGTGGGGTGCCCTGGGGAGGGGCTGCAAGAGGTTGGCCAGCTGGCCACAGCCCAGGTCGAGGTAGGGGGGGCAATCAAGGATGAGGACGGCCGGTGGGAGGGGATGCGGGGATGGCCAGGGGGAGGGACCACAGGAGGTTGGCCACTGGCCCCACCACTGATCAGGGTGGGAGTGGGCTGATTGCAGTCTGGGCCATCCAGGGCTAGGGACCAGCTGCAGTGTGCATGATAGCCACCAGTCATTCTGGTCATTCCAGTCATCCCAGTTGTTCTGGTCGCTTGGCTTTTATATATCTAGATAATGAATGCTCAGGAAAAAAAAAAAAAAAAGAACAATCCCATTTACCATTGCAACAAAAAATTAAGATATTTAGGAATAAACTTAACCAAGGAGGTAAAAAACTTGTACTCAGAAAACTACAGGATGTTGAATAAAGAGATAGAGGAAAATATAAACAAGTAGAAGAATATACTGTGTTCATGAATTGGTAGAATTAACATCATTAAAATGTTCATACTACACAAATAAATCTATATATTCAATTCAATATATAGATTTAATAGTATATACATTTATTAATATATAGTTTTAACAATCCCTCTTAAAATACCAATGGTTTATTTCACAGAACTAGCACAAATATTCCAAAAATTTATATGGAACCAAAAAATACCCAGAATAGTCACAGCAATGTTGAAAAAGAAGAACAAACTTGGTGGGATCACAATAACAGATATCAAGTTATACTACAAAAACAATATAATAAAAACAGGCTGGTACTGTCATAAGAACCGGCATATAAATCAATGGAATAAAACAGAGATTCCAGAAATGGACCCAACACCATTGTGTTCAATTAATATTTGACAAAGGAGGCAAGAGCATACGATGGACTCAAGACAGCCTCTTCAATAAATGGTGTTGGGAAAATTGGACAGATACATGCAAAAAAATGAAACTAGACCACCAACTTACACCTTACATAAGAATAAACTCAAAATGGATTAAAGATAAACTGTGAAACCATAAAAATCCTAGAAGACATCATAGGCAGCAAAATCTTAGACATCTATCATAGCAATATGTTTATGGATACAGCTCCTAAAACAATGGAAACTAAGAAGAAAATAAACAAGTGGGACTACATCAAAATAAAGTGCTTCTGCACTGCAAAAGAAACCATCAACAAAATGAAAAAGGAGCCCATAATTATGGGAAAACATATTTGGCAATGATACCCCTGATAAAGGCTTAATATCTAAAACATGTAAGGAACTCATACAACTTAACAAAAGAAAGACAAACAATCCAAATAAAAAATGGGCAAAGGACATAAATAGACACTTCTCCAACATGGACATACTGATGGCCAAGTGACATATGAAAAAATGCTCAAAGTCACTGATAATCAGAGAGCTTCAAGTTAAAATGACAATAAGGTATCACTTCACACCTGTCTGAATGGCTACCATCAACAAATGGCAAGTGCTGTCCAGGATGTGGAGAAAAGGGAACCCTAGTACATTGGTGGCGGGAGTGCAGACTAGTGTGTAGCCATTTGAAAAACAGTATGGAGTTTCCCCCCAAATTTAAATATGGAACTGCCATTCCACCCAGTGATCACATTTCTATGAATATATCCTAAGAAACTTGAAACACCAATGAGAAAGAATATGTGCACCCCTATGTTCATAGCAGCACAATTTACAATAGCTAAGATCTGAACAGTGCAAGTGCCCATCAGTAGATGAGTGGATAAAAAGCTGTGGTACATTTTCACCATGAAATACTGTGCAGCAGTAAAAAAGGATCTCTTATACTTTGAGACAGCATGGAGGGACCTGGAGAGAATTATGCTAAATAAAGTAAGCCAATCAATGAAAGACAAGTATCACATGATTTCATTCATATCTGGAATCTAATGAACAAGATAAACTGATGATATAAATAGATCCAGAGACCAGGAAGCATAGAACAGACTGTTGAATGTAAGAGGGAAGGTGGGGGTGGGTGTATAGGTGGAAAGAGATCAACCAAAGAACTTGTATGCATATTTTTATAACCCATGGACACAGACAATAGGGTGGTGAAAGCCCGGGGTAGAGGTTTTGGGGGACTAGAAGGCATCAATATGAGGGAAAAAGGGCATATGTAATACTTTCAAAAATAAAGATTTAAAAATAATATTAATCTCTAAGGAAACTTTGAGTTACTCATTCCCAAATAGTGTATCAAAACAGACTTCCCATTTGGACAGTCTAAATCTTATTTTACTTTTTCATGAAGCTCTTCTTCCAAAATTTATAATGGGCAGCCCAATATTGAGAATGAAAGAAATCATCTTGCTAAGGAAGATTATTTCTGTACTCAATACCCAAATATAGTACACTAGGGGCCTGGTGCATGAAATTTGTGCACTGGGGAGGGGGATGGTTCCTCAGCCCAGCCTGCCCCCTCTCACATATTGGGAGCCCTCAGGCGACGAGGCTAATCAGGGGAAGCCACCAGCCCCATCACCTCACTGCTGCAGCCACTGCCAGTCACTGCAGCCACCAAGGTGTTTTCATCAACGCAGATTCCAGTACCTTCACCATGAAAAAAATGACAACTTTCTTTAGGCATTTTCAAGATGTGTCTTTCATAGGATAAGATATTTCTTTCATTTTTTTTTTATCTTCACTTGGATATGTTTCCACTGATTTTTAGAGAATGTGTAAGAGAAGGGAAAAACAGAGAGAAACATCAAAGTGAGAGGAACACTTTGATTGGTTGCCTCCTGCATATTCCCTGACCTGAGCCCCACCCAGAGAGGAGCCTGCAACCTAGGTACATGCCCTTGGTCAGAATTGAACCCAGACCCTGCAGTCAGCAGGCTGAGTTATTATGCACTGAGACAAACCGGCTAGGGCAGGATATGACATTTCTTAGCCCTCCAGCAGTGGACCTTCATTTTTTTTTCTCTAGGAGTGTGGTGGAAAAACCCTAGATCACCCTTTTGGATTCTTATTACCCAAGTTACTAAGAATATTACCAGTGGCATACAGGGAGCATAGCCAATGAGTGGTAAGAAAAGGTGTTTCCTCTGTAGTTCACTCTGATCACTGGCTGCACCCCTGCTTCTCCAGTCCCAGTGCCACCCCTGCCCAGGCTTGTAATCTCTGGCCAAAGATGCAGGACTGGGCAGGGGACCCCCAGGCCCCTCCAATTGCAGGCTCTGCCCTTGCCCCACTTCAGCCTCTGGCCAAAGCTACAGGCCTGGGCAGAGGATTCCCAGACCCCTGCATTGCCAGCTCTGCCTGTGCCCAGACCCTTCGATCACAGGCTCCACACCTGCTCCTCTGATCACCGGCTCTGCCCCTGACCAAGCCCTGGTATCGCTGGCTCCTCCCCAGCCCTACTGCAGACTCTGGCCAAGGCTACAGGCCTGGGCAGAGGACCCCCATGCTCCTCTGATTGCCAGCTCTGCCCCTGCCCAGGCCCTAAACTTGTGGGCTCCACCCCTGCCCCACTGCAGTCTCTGGCCAAGGCTGTAGGCCTAGGCAGGGGACCCCCAAACCCCTGCTTTGCTGGCTCCACTGGTGCCCAGACCCCTGTGATCTCAGGCTCTACCCCTGCCCCTCTGATCACTGGCTCTATGGAGCTCAGGCTCCTTTGATCTCCAGTCTTGCCCCTGCCCCTTCCTATCACTGGTTTTGCCCTTGCCCATTCCTGAGGCCTCTGGCAAAGGCCTCTGGCCTAGGCAGGGGACCCCAGGCCCCTCTTATCACCTTTCTACTCCTAAGGCTCCCACCTCCCCATCCACTTGCCTGGCTAACAGGCCTGACCACTTCAGTGGCAGGATTGAGTCGGACTGGGCGCCCCCATCTTGTGGCTATGAGGGCTGCCATCTTTGTGATGGAGTGATGCCTAATTTGCATATTACTATATTATTAGATAGGATAATATATTTATTTAATTTCACTAACCCTGATCTATTTAATGCAAAGAGAGATTTGCTAGTGCTCTCTTAAATGGGTTTGAGAGTCTATTATTAAATTTTCATTAATTTTGCAAGCCAAGAATAAAATGTATTCATTATTTTAAAATATAAATTATGTAAATTTATTATAAAATAAATATATTTAAAACAAAGAAAATACTCAAAACTCTGAACATCCCAACTGTTCTGCATTATTTGTACTGTTGTCTATGATCTTGAATATTATGTATTTCTTGTGCATCTGTGTGGTGGAAATGCTATGTAATGTGTGCTTCTGTGCATCTCTTTCCAACTTCTTGTTCAATGACATAATATTAATAGCTTGAAAACAGAAATCAGTACATGATACAAATTTGCAGTTATCCCCTTCCTTGCTTTAGAATGATGTTTCTATTTTCCATTCTTTGAGCCTTACTCTGTTTCCTCTCCCATATTTACAGTGTATGTTTTCCTTTGATCCAAATGCTTCTGTGCTGAGTGACAGAAAAAATTCATGTGTTATTTCTCCTTACCAATACATTTAATTGTTGAGGGTGTGTCTCTTTCCTGCCCTGATTTTCATGGGGGTAATGGGTTACACTGACACCTTTATAGTTCTAGTTTGTGAAATGAATGTCACAAAGAAATGGTCTACACCAGTGTGTTAAATAACAACTAACAAAATTTTCACTTTGAAGTTAAAATCTTATAGTGGTTAATTAGCTTACTCTTGGTATAAAATTCTGCTGACCCCTTTATTCATTCATCTTAGAGTAATATCTAGTTGCTAAAATTTTATCTGAAGTTATCAATACAGCTTTGAAAAATGTCTACTTATTCACAGAATACCTTGGGGTAACCAGACTGTTCATAAGAAAACCTTTGGTAACATGATATTTCTTAGGACTTCACTAGTGCTATGCTAGAATCCACCTCCTTCTAAAGAATATCAGATAAGAAATCAAGGTGGATGGTGATATTTAGGCATAAACACTGGCATTTCCAAGATGAAATTTCAGTCTAGTAGTCACAATTGTTGAAAGGAGTAGTACTATGAGAACATGTGGTGCAATGATTGTTCCACTACCTCCAAATTAATCATGGTCCAGGGAGCATTATCTAAGACTTCCTTAAGATCTTAAGACAAAAAAAATTAATCACAGCAAAATTCATTTTGCCTTCCTGAAATATTTTTTTTTCATTTCTCAATGAAAAAAAAATCACTGTATATTTAAAAAATAAAGCTACGCTAAATGTACAAAGACAACAATGAGCAGCTGATTTCCTCTTTGTAATCAACATTTTCCTCATCCTTTTGAGTGTGTGTTTGGAGAAGATAGAATGTTAATAATTGTTGCTATAATAATTTGACAAATAAGTTTTCATAATTCAGTGGAAACATTAATACAACATGATATGAAAAGAATAATACTGTTAGAATAAAGCCAAAACAGATGGTTATATACCAGTTAGTTCTTAACTACTCAATAGTAACAGGAAAATATTTGACTATAAAAATTCCAACTTCCATCTGGAAAAAGGATGCACATGTTCCTGAATGTCCAAATAAGAAAGACTTCCAGATTAGATTATACTAGTGACCTTGTGCACAGATTCATGCACATTGAAAGGAAATTAATTAGAAGGTGGCCAGTGGGGCAGGACTGGGTGAGACTGGCCAGACATGCCCTGGAGCCAACCTCCTGTGTTGCCTCCCTAGCGTCTGTGGAGTGAGCAGGGTCCTTCTGGTAGGTGGGGTCCCTTGGCCTGGAATGCAGGGATGGGGCCCAAAACAGCTCTCTGACATCCTCCAAGGGGAACTGAAATGTGAGAAAGCACTCTGCAAAGTTACTGATGTACAGAGAGTGGAACACAAATGCAAATGTACAGTAAACCAGATTCAGGGCCAACAATGCCCCAGCAACAACATAACCCACAGCTAAAAGAGGAATAGTGTGGCCCCATGAGGAATTGGGCTCCTTCCTCTCTAGATTCAGGGTGCATCACCCAAGAACTATCGTTGCCAAGGCACTGCAGTTCAGCTGCTCCTGCATTGAGCATCTGCCTCCTGGTGGACAGTATACATCATAGCAACTGGATGATCAGACAGCATATTAGCTATATATATCTAATCTAATAAAATAGTAATATACAAATTGTTGTCACTCCCCTATACCTAAGCCATGCCCACCAGCCAATTGCCATGCCCACCAGCCAATCAGAGTGACTGTATGCACATTAACCCAGCCAATATGGCAGCCAGCAGCCACAAAGCTGGAAAAAGCAAGAGGCTTGGTTGCCCCAACGATGGAGGAAGCCAAGCTTCCCGCCTGCCCTGGTGGGTTGTGCCCTCCTCTCAAGGCAAAAAGTTTCAATTATAGAAGATAAATAAATACCAGATACCTGCTTCCAGCCAGCTTGGGCTCAAGGAAGCACTGGGAGCCTGGGTTGTCAGGGGCAACCTGACCTGAGCTCCAGTTAAAGCAACAAAGTTTCAATTATAGAAGATAAATAAATCCCAGATACCTGCTTCCAGCCAGCCTTGCTGCAAACAGCCATCAGCCCCTCACCCAGGTTGGCCAGGCACTCCAGCAGGAACCCTCTCCATGAAGGGGATGTGGCCAGCCTGAAAACGGCCCTCAGCCCCTCACCCAGGCTGGCCAGGCACCTCAGGGTGGGACAACCACCTTGAAGGAACTGTGGCCAACTTGCAAACAGCCATCAGCCACTCACCCAGGCTGGCCAGGAACCCCAGTGGGACCCCCACCCTGACCTGGAACACCCTTCAAGGCAAATCATCTGGCCCCCACCCATGCACCAGGTCTCTATCCTATATAATAAAAGGGTAATATGCAAATTGACCCTAACGGCAGAACCATTGGGAATGACTGGTCACTATGACACACACTGCCCACCAGGGAACAAATGTTCAATGCAGGAGCTGCCCCTGGTGGTCAGTGTACTCCCACAGGGGGAGCTCTGCTCAGCCACAAGCCAGGCTGATTGCTGCCAGTACAGCAGTGGTGGTGGGAGCCTCTCCTGCCTCCTCAGCAGTGCTAAGGATGTCCGACTTCAGCTTAGGCCTGGTCCCCTCGGCATGTGGACATCCCCTTAGGGCCCCAGAGTTTCCAGAGGGATGTCTGACTCCCAGCTTAGGCTCAATCCCCTGGGGAGTGGGATTAAGCCAGCAGGTGGACATTTCCCAAGAGATCTCAGACTGTGATAGGGCACAGGTGAGGCTGAGAGACCCCCATCCCCCCAGAGTACACCAATTTTTGTGCACCGGGACTCTAGTATGCATATATATATATATGAATCCCAGTGCACAAATTCGTGCATGGGGGGGGCATCCTGTCAGTCCAGCCTGCACCCTCTCCAATATGGCACTCCGCAGTGGTGTCCAACTGCCGGTTTAGGCCTAATCCTGATTGGCCTAAACCAGCAGTCAGACATCACTCTTAAAATCATGGACTACTGGCTCCTAATCGCTCAATTGCCTGCTTGCCTGGTCTCCCCTAACTGCCCCCTCTGCCAGCCTGATCACCCCTCAGTCCCTCTGTGTGCCATCCTGGTTGCCCCTAACTTCACCCCTGCCAGTCTGATCACCCTTCATGGCCCCCCACCAACTGGTCACCCCACACAGCCTACTGTTCAGTTGTTTGGTCGTCCCTCACTAATCCCCCTGCCAGCCTGGTCACCCCATGGAGCCTGCTGTTCAGATATTTGGTCATCCCTCACTAAACCCCTGCCGGCCTGGTTGCCCCATGCAGCCTGCTTATTCAGTCATTTGGTCGTCACCCACTAACACCCCTGCCAGCCTGGTCATAGGCAGCAATCTTGTGAGGGTGTGAGGTTTGCATATTACCTCTTTATTATATAGGATAGATTGTTATATTGTATTGTATTGTATTGTATTGTATTGTATTGTATTGTATTGTATTATATTATACTAGGGGCCCGGTGCACAAAAATTTGTGCACTCATGGTGGAGGGAGTCCCTCAGCCCGGCCTGTGCCCTCTCACAGTCTGGGACCCCTCAGTGGATATCCTATGATGGCCCCAGTCTGCCAGGTGACTTCTGTGTGTGTGTGTGTGTGTGTGTGTGTGGCCACTGGGGACCTGCCCCCAGCTGCATCAGAGGCTCGGAGCAGTCCTCCTGTGTGTGTCTACCTGCTGGGGGCCTGCCCCCAGGCACACCGTGGAGGTTTGGAGCAGGCACCCCCTCTATGATGATCTCTCAGACTCTTGACCTCCCCTGCATATTGTTCTCTTTTTTGAGTTGTGGCCAGGGCTGGGTGCGGCCTGCCTCCCAAGCTTGCCTACTGCCCATCTTCCTCCAGCCACCAGAAAGCAGGGAAAACCCTGCCTTGTGGTCAGGCCAGCCTTTTCCTGCTCTCTGATCCCCGGAAGGGGTCTGGGGAGCCACCAAGCAGGACACCAGCCCCCAAGAGCTTGCTTTCCCACTCCCCAGTGGCCCCCAAAGGGCCTGGGGAGCTGCCAAGCAGGCCACCGACTCTTTCCCACTCACTGGTCCCCTGCTGCCTTCCTTTCCCACTTCCTGGTGCCACCAAGGGGTCTGGGGAGCTGCCAAGCAGGCCCCTGGCCCCTGCAGCCTTGCTTTCCCGCTCCCCGGTGCCCCGCAAAGGGCCTGGGCAGCTGCCAAGCAGGCCGAGACCACCCCGCTGCCTCTTTCTCACTCCCCAGCCCGCCACCTTGCTTTCCCACTTCCTGGTGCCCTGCAAGGGGCCTGGGAAGCCCACCAAGCAGGCTGCCAACCCCCTGCCGCCTCTTTCCCACTCCCTGATGCCCCTCCAAGGGCCTGGGAAGCCCACCAAGCAGGCCGCCGACGCCCTGCCACCTCTTACCCGCTTCCCGGTGCCCCTCCA
>PVJC01045483.1:0-13687 GCA_004026665.1 Murina feae | reverse complement strand
AGGTCTAAAGATGTCCCGACCCGCGGGACATGCAACGTGGGGACTTCCGCAACGGTTCCTGCAAGGGAATGAAAGGATAGGAGACGCGAAGAAATGGAGGCAAGACAAAGTTCTGATCAAGCCTCAAAATTTTATTTGTTCAGCAGGTCAATATATACTTTAGGAGATGGGGGCGGGTAAGGGGGTTCATGGGAATTAGACTATCTGCAGACTCTGGAATGGCAGTCGTTACTTCAGGGCAGAAGATATCTTATTGGGTTATAGCAGGCTCTGGAAGGGCAATCGTTACTTCAGGGCAAAGGATGTCTATCTCTGGCTGTAGGTCACAGGTCTGGTAACTAGAAGGTTTTACTAAAACTTTTTAAGTTAGCTTTGTATAAATCAATCTCTTTTATGGTTCCCAACATAAAGAGAGTTTACTCCTTTTCTGCCTGTGGTCTCATACAGGGGTATTATCTTACCTCATTTCTGGTCTGCCATCATATGATGGAGGTTAGCTTTCCTTTCAACATGTCTCCTTAAGTCTAGGCCTTAGATGGGGGCCAAACAGTCCACACCTGTCACATCTGTCAGTGGTAGGCAGTTAGATGTGAGCAGAGCAAGGACCATTGGCCAGGTACAGAAGGTTACAGGGCGAAGTGCGCCAGGTGCCTAGCAAAGGCTCAAACGGGGAAAACAATGACTTCCCTCCTTCCCCCCAGGGCAACACTTAACCTGGGACACCTCCTCCTATTACTTGGCATAAAAAAGAATGAAATCTTACCATTTGCAACAACATCACTGGTAGTGCCACTAGACCTTCTGACCTTTCCTCCCTAGAGATAACTTCTGGCTTCAGTTGTATTTCACCTCCAGGCCCAGAAAAGCAGCAAAACCAGACAAGCAACCCCACGGCTGACCTCGGGACCACCTGCATTGACTAATGACCCCAGCCCTGGAGCCAACTAATCAGTGGAGACCACTGAGAAGCTGATGAATATTCTCTTGAGATCCTACCCTGGGATCTCCTCTGAGATCTCTACCTTTTAAAGCTTTTAGGACAGAGGATCCAGGAGGACTCAGGAGGACCCAGTGTGCTCTCCCTCCCGGGAGAACACTTTTGCGTTTCCCCTCCCTTTTTTCTTTCCCCACAAGCATGTTTCCATTACCTTCCTTTCTCCTAAGCTCCAAGGGCCCTTCTTTTGCCTCTGTAACTTGTTTCCTGAGCCCATTTCTTCTACCACTCACTTCTTCTACCTCTGATTTCTATATGAACTTACTCTTGTGGTTTGAGTCTTGGCTCTGAATTCTTTCTTAGTCAGAACTCAAATACTGAGGTTGCTGAAACGAGGTCCAGTCTGACCCCACCTGTCTACACCTGGTGCCATTCTCACCACCATCAACATTCTAACTAAGGTCCACTTTACTGGTTCTAATTTACTGTATAAGGATCTGTCTTTTCTGGATGATTATACCAGAACTGTGCTTTAGGAGATAATTCCATTCCTTACCTACAGGCCTTAAATTACAGTACTAATTGGTCTGCTATATTAGAATTCACACAAGAAAGGAGATACACAAAGGGAAGTGTGGGAAGAGGGCGTCTTTGTATTTGTAACTGTTTTCCAGGCATTTCCCTAATATTGACAAAACTTTGTTGCCCAGGAACATGGTCATAGCATTCATGTACAGATCAAAGCACAGCTAAACAAGCATCATGTTTTTGTAACTTTTAAAATAAAAATAAGTTTTGTAGAACTATGTGTTCATATATATTTAATTAATGCTTTGCAATCTTTCCTGTTTGATTTTTAATCTGAACAAATAATGATACCATTTTTATTATTCAGCAGGCATGAATGTTAGTTAGTTGAAGCAGTTTTAAAAATCAAAATAGTTGAAGCTTCAAAACATCTAAGTCCTGGACTGATTCAGATGGTACAGTTAAATTGAAGGAGTAATTTTTGAAGGCTGTCTGTCCTGTTGTTTTCTTTTTACTCTCTTGAATAATGGTTCTATTTTTTTCTTACTAATGATCCAATAATGATTAGTCACCAAAGCATCTAATTTAAAAGCCAAAACAAAACAGCATAACTAGTCTTTTTTCCTATGAACATTCTATATAATAAAGAGCTAATATGCAAATGGTTGTCATGCCCTCATGCCTTTTTTAAAAATTAAATCTTTATTGTTCAGATTATTACAGATGTTCCTTTTTTTAAACCCCCATAGCTCCCCTCCACCTGGTTCCGCCACCCCACCCTGTGTCCTTACCCCCACCACTGTCTTCATCCATAGATGTAAGATTTTGGTCCAGTCTCTTCTCATACCCCTCACACACCCTTCCCCCTGAGAATTGTCAGTCCATTCCCTTTCTATGCTCTTACTTCTATTCTATTCACCAGTATATTCTGTTCATCAGATATTTCTATTGATTTAATTGTTATATTCACTGGTTGATAGATACGTATTTGTTGTCACTTTGTTGTTCATAATTTTTATTTTTACCTTCTTCTTCTTCTTCCTCTTAAAGAATGCCCTTCAGCATTTCAAGTAATCCTGGTTTGGTGGTGATGAACTTCTTTAGCTTTTTCTTGTCTGTGAAGCTCTTTTATTTGACCATCAATTTTTCATGATAGCTCTGCTGGGTAGAGTAATCTTGGTTGTAGGTTCTTGCTATTCATCACTTTGAATATTTCTTGCCACTCCCTTCTGGCCTGCATGGTTTCTGTTGAGAAATCAGCTGGCAATCGTATGGGTACTCCCTTGTAGGTAACCAACTGCTTTTCTCTTGCTGCTTTTAAGATTCTCTCTTTGTCTTTTGCCCGTGGCATTGTAATTATGATGTGTCTTGGTGTGGTCCTCCTTGAATTCCTTTTGTTTGGGGTTCTCTGTGCTTCCTGGACTTATAAGTCCACTTCTTTCACCAGGTGGGGGAAGTTTTCTGTCATTATTTCTTTAAATAGGCTTTCAGTATCTTGCGCTCTCTCTTCTTTTGGCACCCCTATAATTCTGATGTTGGTATGCTTGAAGTTGTCCCAGAGGCTCCTTACATTATCTTCATATTTTTGGATTCCTTTTTCTTTTTGCTTTTCTGGTTGGGTTTTGTTTGCTTTTTCGTATTTCGTATCTTTGACTTGATTCTTGTGATCTTCTCATCTGCTGTTGGAGCTCTGTATATTATTCTTTATTTCAGACAGTGTATGCTTAATTTCTGATTGATCCTTTTCCATTTTTTTTGGTATTCTTATTAAGATCCTTGAAGGTCTCACTTAGTTCCTCGGAGATTCGTAGAAGATTCTTGAGTAGCTTTATAGCTGTGGTTTTGAACTCTATATCCAGTTGTTTGCTTTCCTCCATTTCTTTCATTTGTGCTCTGTTTTTTTTGTCTCCCCATTTTGGCTGCTTCCCTGTGTTGATAGAGTGGCTTTTTGTGTTAGATGTCCTATAGGGCCCAGTGATTCAGCCTCCCCAGTCACCTGGGGTGGGCACTCTTGGTGTACGCCTTTGAGGGCTGGGTGCACAGTCTTGTTGTATTTAAGTCTTGATTGCTGTTGGTGTCACTGAAAGGAAATGACCTCCAGGCCTTTCTCCTCATTGTTTGGGGTTTGGAGTTTTTGGAGTTCTGTCCCATCTGCAGTCTGTTAGGTTAGGCTGCAGGTAGACAGGCGCACAGCTTGGGTGGGGTTGTAAATTGGGTGGGGCAGGGTCTCAGAATCACTGGGGTGGAGCAACTCGTGATGGCTGCCCCTCAGCTGGCTCCTCAGCTTTTCCCCTGTTTTGGTGTCTCTTCGGCCTGGCATCTGCGCACCCCTGAGTCCCTGAGTCTTGGAGCTCCGCGTCAGTGATCGCTGTGAACAGCCCTGCTAGAATGCCACTGTCGTCTTCCATCCCGATGCCAGACCGCCCGCAACGCGTTCAGTGTGACCCCGGAGCTTGTAAACCCCTTCCAAGCTGCGGATCCAGGTGTAGCTGCGGGCACAGTTTTTGCCCGTGCCTCCACCCTTTCGCGCAAGTCCATACCTCTCTGTTTTGACGCCAGGAACTTCTACTCAGTCTCAATGCACTCCTTCTCTTGCTTTCTAGTTGTAAAGCTTCCATTCCCTTGGTTCTGGAGGATGGCTGTTTAGCTTTATAGTTGTATTTTTTAATGTGGTTGTGGGAGGCTGCGCATTCAGGTGTATGCCTTATGCCGCCATCTTGGTTCTCCGGACCTGGGACCTTTCAGTCTGCAGGTTGACGCTCTATCCACTGACCCAAACCGATTAAGGCATAACAGATTCTTTTAAGCCAATCACAAACTCTTTAATTCTCTAACCATAACTTCAAATTTTAAAATTGAAACCAGACTTTGAAACTCTATCCCTGCCATTTTCTTTAAATCAGAGTTTCTAAAACTCAGCACTATTGACATTTTGGTCCAGATAACTCTTTGCTATTATGGTGGGGAGGAAGCAGTTCTGTATTGCAGCATGCCTGGTCTATATATACCCACTAGGTATCTGTAACATCCTCCTCCCCTAGTTATGACAACCAAAATGTTTCCACATTTTGCAATAGCTCTAGGAGGGCAAAATCACCCCCGGCTAACATGCACTCCTTTAAACTCTGCAGTAGAGTTAAACATCATGCATTCCTCATATAATCTTTATATCACTTTGTCTCCTGCACATCACACTCAGTCTGTTGTAGGCAGATAGACAGTCATGAGAAGGTGGCTTTTCCTCTCCTAGCATATTGCTGGTCATGTGGTTTGGATCCCCTGACTGTTCTCCCTAGAGATAATATCTGTGCCTCAGTTGTATTTCAGTTCCTGGCCCAGATAAGCAAAATAAACCGGCCACTGGCTGACATCAGGACCACCTGCATGGAATAATGACCCACTGTCCTGACTTGACCAATTAATTAGTGGAGACCACAACCCTGAAAGGACATACCTGGATAACTACTGAATATTCTATTAAGATAGTCCCCTGGGACCTCCCCTAAAATCTCCACCCTTAAAGTCCTTGGAAGGAGGACCCAGTGCGCTTTCCTTCCTGGGAGCATGCCCCTGCCTTTTCTTTTCCTTTCCTTTCCTTCCCTTCCCTTCCCGTTCTACTCCTCTTCTCTCCCTCCTGGGTCCAGGCGCCTTACTATTAGCTTCCTCACTCCCAAGCTCCCAGGGCCTTTCTTTTACCTCCTTACCTCATTTCTAAGCCCATTTCTTCTGGGAATTACTTCTTCTACCTCTGTGACTTAACAAATAAGTGTTCTCTTACAGTCTGGATCTTGGCTCTGAATTCTTTCCTAGTCAGAACCAGGTATGGTCTGACCCATCAGACACCTGGCGCCATTGCTGCCACTTATAAGTGCATCACAGCTTTGCCTTCAATAGGTATTTCATTCCAAGGGAAAACAAGTGACTTTCACCGCTAGGTGCCATGAACTGATTACCAGTGACCCTTCCAATTCCCTGAGGAACAGTTACCTGTAGCACTTTTAGTACCAATTGTCATGTTAGTCCAGGATCATAGTCCAGTCTAGGTAGTTTAAGCAAAAAGGATTTAATACAAGTATTAAATAGTCACAAGTCACTGGAAAAATGAAGAGGCGGGTTCTAGAATGACAGAGCTCTCAGAAACAACTCCTAGTCCACAGAACCCCTCTGCTTTGGCCACATCAGGAATGCTGTCATGGTCACTGCAGGAAGCTGGCAAACAAGGAAGCTTCCTAGAAATAGAAAACCACTCACTAAATTAGGAAGCTACCCCACAAACTGCTAGCTCAGAGCCAACCATTCTCGTACTCTCATAATCCATGGCAGCAAAGTCCAAGTCCACCTCTATATCCACATGGTTCAGTTCTAAATCAAAATGTATCTGAAAGGTAGAACCTAAATCATGTCCAGAAACAAAGTAGCCTATGGGGAAAGAAGGTACTGGTCAGGAAGACTATTAAGTACTCTCATTCTGAAAGTTATGTTTCTCATTGTCATTTTAAAAAGTGGTATTCTCCAGGAGACAAACTGAGTTTTAACCTATCGATAATGCAGTTTCCATGAGCCTGCATTACTGAAAACTAGGTAAATGCCATCTTGTAGGAACTTCTGTGTGTGATCATCTGGGTTTCCATAAAGAAGAATTTCCTGTGTCAATATGAGCGTGAACCTCTTATGATTTTGAACTGCAACATTCTCCCATGCCCACTACAACAGTTTTGTTTTGGGTCCTCATCCTTTCTTGCAGGGACTATTGTAACAGCCTCCTACTGCTCTCTGACTTTGCTGCTGCCCACTCCAGATCATGCTGCCAGAATTTGTATTGTATGTTACTTGCAGTTAACTGATTTCTCACCACAATCAGGATAATGGTCAAATTTCTCTTAATCTAAAACTCGCCTGACTTTGAATCATATCCTTATGAGCACTGTAGTTTCAACAACCTATTTAACAGAACCCCAAACAGGTCAGGTCCATTCAGACTCACTTACCTGCTTTTGAATATATTGTCCCTTCGGCCAGCAGCTCTCCCTCTTCAATCCATCTCCTTTTCCCTCCTTGTCAGGTTAACCCTTCCACACTTTACAAGATTAACTTCAAGTGTCATCTCCTTTTAGAAATGTTTCCTGTCACCTTGTGTCCCAAGACTAAGTGTTCCTTTTCTGTATTTCTGTAATACCTTATTCTCATCTTTAAGGGGGCAAAGTCAAATGGTTATGTCATCTCCAGCAGGACTTAATAGCTGTAAAACATATGAGAAAAAAATGAATTTTTAGGCTCATTCAGTGCTGAAATTATTGCACTGAACAATCAGTAAAAGAAAGCTGAGGGTAGAGTAGGAGGGGGTGGGGGAGAATGCTAAAAGGGGCTGAGAGATTGTCACTTTTGTTGTAAACATCTAAATTATTTTAAAACTTTTTTTCTTTACACTTAATCAAAATCTTTTCCAGGCATTTTCACCAATTGATGTCACCTGGAATTACAGAGAATATATCTATTCCTTCTTTAACATGACTCATCTTTAGCTGTTTGAAGACCATAACCATAATTCTTCCATCTTTCTCTCCTATTTCCTTTAATGTAACTGAGTAATTTTTCCATCAGAACTTTCTCTGAAGCTTATTACATAGTATCCAATTAGAGTTAAACAACTTAAGGAATGAGGAAGAATGATTAGTTCAGAATAAAAACATCTAAAGGATTAAAAACTAGAAAGTTTAGATATAAAAAAGAGAAAATTCATTTTAGGGGAAAGCAAATATTTAAATTTGTAAATAAATTAATGTCTAAATGAGTATTCTAAAAAGTCACAACAAATAATATTGGAGCTCAAGATAGGTAGAAAGAATACTAATTTATCTTTCATAGTAACTAACCAGCAGACACTATATATGTGATAATTCAACAAAAGTTTAATATTTAAAGTAACAAAGTATTCTCTAGATTAACAGTATTAACATACCAAACAAATAGGAGATAGAGAGAGGCTAGTTATTAGGTTTACTAAATTCCCTATCTTTCACATTGGACAACAATAGATGCTGTCTATAAAGTTGTTCAATATAGCCCTAGCTGGTTTGGCTCAGTGGATAGAGCGTCAGCCTGTGGACTGAAGAGTTCCGGGTTTGATGCCATCAGGGGCACGTGCCGGTTTGCAGGCTCGGTCCCCAGTGGGGGGATGTGCAGGAGGCAACCTATCAATGATTCTCATCTTTGATGTTTCTATTTCTCTCTTCCTCTTCCTTCCTCTCTGAAATAAATAAAAATATATTTAAAAAATCAAGTTGTTCAATATATTCATTACTCTATAATGTGTCCACCAACAAAACAAAAATAAACAAATTGAAAAGAGTTCTTACTTTAAGAAGCAGGAATGAGAGTGGGCAAGGTTAGGGAGACCTTTTAATTTATAGTCTTCTGTTTATTTACTGTTTTGTTTTAAAAATAGAGCAAAAACAACCAGCTAAAAAGAAAAGTTACTACTTCATATAACATGAGGTGGAGGAGGGGGAATAAGTAGTAAAATCTGTGATTACATGTTTAAGAAAATAAAAAGCAAATGAAATGATCACTGACAACTTCAGTTTCTTCTATTTATTACTCTGAAAGTATCACTACTGTAAAATCATAAAGTGCTTACTGCTACAAGTCATAGACAGTAATGCCTCTATCAGAGGCCAAAATGTGCTGCTGCTTCCTAATCATATTTATGAAGGGGAAAAACTCTGAGCCCTACAGAGATGTCACTGTACTTTATAATAATCTCTTAAGAGGAAGGATAACTTCCAGACATTCTAGAATTCTCCTTGTTCATTAATACAACATATATCACAAAGCTGTTACCAAGCTCCACTGCTTCTACTCCTAAATTCTCACTTGGATTCATTCCCTCCTCTCTACCACCACTCCCTATGCCTTCATAATTTTTTGCCTTAATTGGTATCCATATCTCCCATTGCCCCCACTCTGTACTCTAATATCAGAATGATCATTCTAGCATGCAAATTTGTTTTATGTCACATCCACGCTTAAAACGTGTCACTGGCTTCCTACTATCCATAATTTAAAGTACAAAGTCCTTGTGCATGTCATTTAAGGCATTTAATGATCTGGCTCCAGTCCAGTTTCTCTGGCTTCATATTTTCACACATCCTCATCTATATCCTACAACTCTGGTCACACCAATACTCTCAGTAATTCTCCCACAGTTATTCATTCTTAGCCCCACGTATTTACTTATGTGCTTCACTCTTCCTAGAAAGCCCCTTATTCTGCTCTTCAGCTGGCACCCCCTTATATCTCAGATACAACAAAGAAATTGCATCCTCCCAAAAAATCTTTTTGTGTCTCATCGCTTACCTACCTCTATACTCTTCATAGAGTTTGTCCCTCTATCATGCTTCCTTTTATTTATATTACTATTTTCTGTTTACCTGATTGTCTTCCCCATTAAATTATTTCTTAAGATCAGGGATTATGACTTTTCTCTTTGAATCAGGCAATTTTAAAAAGGCACTATTCAAAATGACAATTTCTTAAGTATTAGCACATGATATATATAAAAGTTGGTATCTATATTAGGGAATATAATCATAAAGGGAATTTCCCACACAAAAAGGAATGAGAGAGAATTCTGTTTCTCGTATGACTCCATAACACCTACCAGATTAAATCTTCCATAGGTAACTATAACTACAAATTGTAAACAACAAAATGACCTAAAGGCAATAAAAAGTGACCAAAAGAAGGCAAATATTAAAGGGGAGTCAATGCTTGGAAATTAAATTATTTTTCACAACTCTTGCCTGAGGGCAGGTCCAGTCAGCACCATGTAAATACCTAAAACTCTAATATAAACCTTACAACCTTACTATCTTGAGGAACCAGAGGATAGGTTCAGGGAGACCATAGATGCTGAAAAGTAAGAGGAATCCCAGAAAAGAAAAACTCTCAAGAAGTTAAAGAGTTAGTACTTGGTGAGGGCCTGGGGCAGGTGGGAGGGGGCAGGTAGGAGGGGGTGTTAGTGGAAGAAAGAGGACATATGTAATACTTCCAACAAGTGTTACTAGAAAAAAAGAAAAAAGTACTTACTAAGATATTACTATAGTACTAGTAAATCATAGTATAATTTAGTTCATCAATAGTGTAAGACAATTCATCGGTTAAGGTTTTCCAACAAAAAAAAGGTAGCTGGTTTTTTATCCTCTTAACAGGCTGACTCTGGATGAAAAGCCTAGGAAAGCAACCGTTTGAAAAACAAATCTATCTGTCGCATTCTTTGGAGGAAATGGTGATAAATTTTGAAGTATAAATAAAGGAGAAAAAAATAACATGGTCGCAAAAGTAGATAAGTTAATGTCACATCTGTGAAGATTTATTACCCTGTAGACATTCCTTTTTCATAAACAAAAATAGAACGCTGAATACTATTAGACTTGCCTAGTTAAGCTGTATCAATATTTTAATGTTTACTTAGATTGACCTCATTATTTCCTCTCATTTTTCAGATTTATTGCTATCTTTAACCATTTCTAAGTGCTGTAAACAATGAACAGTTTTGCTAAAAGCTTTTTTCTGGGCCAAAAAAGAAAAGTTTGACTAATTCAAATTACAGAGGAAAAATCTGGCCCACTAAATTAAGAGAGTTATCTAAGATCACACATAGCTAATAGGCAGAGCCATAAAACCAGGTCTCTTTACCTCAATAACCGAGGCAACTGTGTCAAAAAAAAAAAAAAAGAGAAAGAAACACAACTTCCCTGGTCAGTAATGCTACAAGCAAAGCCCCTGTTCCTACCACCCAACTAATCACTGCCATTTACACCAACTCGGGTAATTATTGCACTTTCCTTAAAGAATGTGGATTGCCAGAACTATATGCAGATTCATTTGTTACTTCATAATAAGAGTTTACTGCAAGAATATTTGCGTAGTGTGGAAGCACAAGAAAAGTCTCCACAGTGAGGCTTCATTGAGCTGGAACACTGGTCAGAAGAAAATAAAATTGCACACCAATAGGAAGTTGATGGATCACTGTCATAATTCAGTTTCCTGACTCTACCTCTTAGGTGGCTGTGGTTTCGTTTGCTCTCTACCATGAGTGCACTGATACATGGTTTCTAATACATGTCCTGCAGCTTCTGCTTACTGTCTCTTTTGCCATCTCATATTCAAATTCCCTAAGAAAGAGGATCAGACTGAGTTAATTCATCATTTTCTAAGACAAAACTACTGGACAGTTCTTGGGTCACGTTATTTATAAGCTGCTGATCACTGATGCCAATTTCTGGTCCAGTTAAGCGTAGCAAAGTGGAGGGGGCTGATGATACAAAGCATAACGACTGATGCAAATCCTTGCAGCTGTTTTTTCCAGAAATGATCTGTGGCTGTTGCTCAGACTCAGATTGTCATATACATTTGGTTTATAAATCACAGCATGATTAGGAAAATTGAGACTTCAAAATCTGGCCCACCCTCTCCAGAGACATATACTCGCTCACCATATCGTACCCCCGGCCCACACACTCCTGCACAGCAGTTCGCAAATAGTAACCACCTCACACCAACTCCCATCATTTCTTCTCCTAAGTGTAGAAAATTTAATAGCCTCTCACCCATTGATATTTTTTCTTTTTTTTTAAAAAATATTTTTTTAATTGATTTCAGAGAGGGAAAGAGAAACATTAATGATGAGAGAATCATTGATTGGCTGCCTCCTGCACGCCGCCTACTGGGGATGGAGCCCACAACCCGGGCATATGCCCTTGACTGGAATTGAACCCTGGACTCTTTAGTTGCAAGCTATGCTCTATCCACTGAGCCAAACCATCTAGGGCAATATTTTTTTAAATTTGAGATTCTTCTTTGAACCTGTATTCCATATTTACTCTAAAATGAAGTCTGACACATAATAATACTAGATAAAACTGTTCAGATGAATGATTGTAGAAGAATAATTTCCCTAACTGGTGTACCCAAACATTTTCTACCAGAAACAGATAATTTTATAGATCATGATCACTTATTAAGTATTTACCATGTCAGGCACTAAGGTAAGCACCTGACAGGAAATACCACAGATTATTAAACAGGCCCAGAAAGCTTAACTTCTTATCCAAAATCACACCTAATAAATAGCAGAGTTAAAATTAAAATCCTATCTATGTAATGCCAAAGCCTGTGTTTTTAACAGGTATCCTCTACTGTCAATGACTGTCAAATAGAATTACCAGTAGATTTTATAACTAATCTTACCATTCCCCCCAAAAGAAAAGAAACTTCTATCTTCTAATGCAATACTTCCCAAAACACTGCTTAGTGAGGTACTGATCATACAGTAAGAGTTTTGTGACCCAGTAGTGTGGGAAATCTTGTATGAAAAAGCTCACCAAAGTTCCATATTGCAGGAATTTTCAGAATTTTTAATATGCCATCATACTGTGAATCTTCAACAGATAAATGCATTGAGCAGTTTCCCACCGTATATTTAGCCAAAGTTACCACTTTTCATAGGCCATTCCCCGGAACTAATGTTTTGTGGAATGTACCTTAGAAAATATTTATCTAGCCCTAGCAGGTTTGGCTCAGTGGATAGAGCGTCAGCCTGTGGACTGAAGGGTCCTGGGTTCAATTCCTGTCAAGAGCACACCCTGGATTTCAGGCTCCTGGCCCTGGTTGGGGTCATATGGGAGGCAACCAATTGAGGGGGCTCTCACATATTGGTGTTTCACTCTGTCTCTCCCTTTTCCACTCTTTCTAAAAATCAATGGAAATATATCCTTGGGTAAGGATAAAAAAATTAAAAATAAAATATTTATCTAGTAAATTTCACATGACTATCTTTTTTTTTTTTTTTTTATACTATCTCCTAAACTATGTCAGTTACCAGTAAATCATGCTTGCTGACCCATATCCCACTTCTGGGTGAAAATGTCATGGCCATGCCGAGGCCAGTGACTGTTTTGGATCATGTGATTGACTACCTCTGTTCAGAAATGATGAATAGACAGAATAGGTACCAGTGAACAACCCATTGACTTATGTGGTCTCCCTCAAAAAGATGAGATGGGACAATATAATTTATCCCAGGAAATGGGAGACAAACAAAGCAAGAGGGGCTGGAAGAGCCACACAGCAGCAGTAGACAGCCAGCACAGATCCCAAAGGAATATTAAACTGCTAGAGAGCAAAGGAATTGGCCAAAGAAAAAAGGGGGAGGGGAGCAAAGAAGGCACACGGAGGTAAGCAACAGTGTCTGCATTTGGGAGCTAGTTTTAGCTCCTGTGAACTAAACCCTTGGATTTCTATGAGATCTTCATTGTACCCCCTTTTGATTGGACTAAATTTGAGTTACTCTTTTTTCCTTGCAACCAGTCTTATTTAAATTCAAACAAGAAAAGTTTAGTTCATTTCAACGAAATAAAGCAGTACAGCTCAGGTGTTAAAAGAGTATAGATGTAGCATTAGAATACTTGGAATCAAATCACAGATCTTTACTATAAGATGGGAAACTTTGGACAAGTTATCTAAAGCCTCCATTCCCATCTTACATTGAGTGAAAGAAAAAAGGTGCATGCAAATTAATCTAAACTAATAAAAGCAAAATAGTAAAATTAACCGTTTCTCCGAGACAGGGTAAGCCACGCCCACCAGCCAATCAGAGCGGCTGTATGCAAATTAGCCCAGCCAACATGGCGGCCGCCACTCCCGGACCTGAGGAAACGTTTAGGCAGCGTCCGTTGCAGCAGGAGCGAAAGCGATACTGTTTTCGACCCTTGGCGGGCAGGCTCCGAAACATGTTTCAGTAATGTAACAATCATAGAATCCTCGGGAGCTGAAGGGATCAGCAGCCTGGCCTGCCTTACTAAGAGTAACAAAGTCTCATTATAGACGCTGCGCTGCGAGGTGAAGCAGAGGAGGTTTCGTTACCTCAGCCCACCTCAACTTAAAGGAACAGAAACCTGCGTCCAGCCGGCCTTGCTGGGACGTTGGGTCAATGGGAGCTGTGGGCAGCCTTAAAGCCCCTCACCCAGCCTGGTCAAGGCACGCCAGCAGGTGGGCATCCCCCAAGGGGTCCCAGACTGCGAGAGGGCACAGGCTGGGCTGAGGGACCTCCCGAGTGCACAGAGCGGCTGCAGGGCGGGACAGCGCAGGACCCAGGACCCGTGATGGGAAAGAGGCAGCAGGGTTGGAGGGCATCGGGGAAGCGGGTAAGAGGCGGCAGGGTTG
>PVJC01045482.1:0-13665 GCA_004026665.1 Murina feae | reverse complement strand
CTCAATAAAAGGCTGGTGAGACTCAGGCATCAGTGGGCAATCTACCCTGGTAGAGGAAAGATGCCACGCCTGGTCCCCCAGTTTCCAAACTGATTCTCTTCCAGTCTCTCTCTCTTCATTTTGTGTGCGGCCTCCTTCAGAACTCGAACCCTGAATAGGAACCCTGAACTACGCTGGACGTGTAAGGGGCTTCAATAATCAGGGAGCAGGAAAAGGCTGGCCTGACCACGAGGCAGGGTTTTCCCTGGTTTCTGGTGGATGGAGGAAGATGGGCAGTAGGCAAGCTTGGGAGGCAGGCCACCCCCAGCCCTGGCCATGCTCAAAAAAGAGAACAACATGCTGGGGAGGGCAAGAGTCTGAGAGATCAACATAGAGGGGGTGCCTGCTCCATGCCTTGACGGTGTGCCTGGGGGCAGGCCCCCAGCAGGTAGACACACACAGGAGGACTGGTCCGAGCCTCAGATGCGGCTGGGGGCAGGTCCCCAGTGGCCACACACACACACACACACACACACACACACAAAAGGCGCCTGGCAAACTGGGGCCATCATAGGACATCCACTGAGGGGTCCCAGACTGTCAGAGGGCACAGGCTGGGCTGAGGGACTCCCTCCACCCCGAGTGCACAAATTTTTGTGCACGGGCCCCTAGTATATATATAATTTAGAGGCTTATATATTGAGTGCATATATATTTATTAGTTATAGCCTCTTATTGTATTGATATCTTTAGTATTATGAAGTGGCCTTCCTTATCTCTTGTTATGGCCAACACTTTGAAGTCTATTTTCTCAGATATAAGTATTGCTACTCCAGCTTTTTTTTTCTTCCATTTCCATTTGCTTGAAAAACATTTTTTCATCCCTTCATTATCAGTCTGTGTGAGTTCTTTATTCTGAGGTGGGTCTCTTGTATGGATTGTGCTTTCTTGTCTTAGCTACCTGGTATCTTTTGATTGGAACATTTAATCCATTTATCTTTAAGGTTGTTATTGACACTTGTTTGTTGCTATTTTTATTCTTTATGCCATTGTTCCTTCTTTCTGTTCTATTTTTTTTTTTTTTACAACAGACTCTTTAGCATTTCTTGCATTGCTGGTTTGGTGGTAATAACCTCCCTTTGTTTGCAAAGATCCTGATTTCACCTTCAATTTTTTAACAAAGTATTTTTATTGATTTTAGAAAGGAAGGGAGAGGGAGAGAGAGATAGAAACATCAATGATGAGAGAGAACCTTGACTGGCTTCCTTTTCCACACTCCACACTGGGGATCAAGCCTGCAACCCAGGAATTGAACCAGGAATTGAACTGCACCTCTTGGTTCATAAGTCAATGCTCAATCACTGAGCCATGCCAGCGGGGCTCACCTTTAATTTTGAATAATAGTTCACTGGTTAGAGTATTCTTGAGTTCAGTCCTTTGCTTTGCATCACTTTGTATGCTTCATGCCATTCCCTCTGACCTGATGTATTTCTGTTGAGTAATTGGTTGATAGTCTAATGGGAGATACCTTTCTGTCGCTCTTCTGCAGCTTTTAAGATTTTTTTTTTGCCTTTTATGTTTCTCAATTTAATTATGGCATGTCTTGGTGGTCTTTTTGGGTTCATCATGTTTGTGACTCTCTATGCTTCTTGGACTTGTGTGACTTTTTTTCTTTCCAAAGTCAGGGAAGTTTTCTGTCATTATTTTTTCAAACAGGTTTTCTATTCCTTGCTTAGCTTCCTATCCTTCTGCTACTTCTATTATGCAGATGTTTTTTCTTTTCATGTTGTCCCAAATCTCCCTTAGATTCTCCTGATTTTTAATTTTTTTCTCACTGCGTTGCTTAAGTGTTTTTTTTCTTTCTTTCTTGTCTTCTAACTTAATGATTTGGTCCTTAACTTCTAGTCTACTGTTGAAACCTTCCATTGTGTTCTTTATTCCAGCTATGTCATTCTTCATGTCCTCTTGATTCTTACTCATGTTGGTGCATTTTTCATTCAGCTCCTTATAATTCTCATTGAGTTGCATATATTTCTCATCCAGATGTTTGAGCATCCTTAGAACCATTACTTTGAGCTCTTTCTCTGGCAAATTACTTGCCTCCATTTCATTTAGTTCCCTGTTTGGTGATTCCTCCTTTCTTTTATTTGAGGGTTGTTTCTTTGTCTCTGCATTTTTGCTGTTACTTTGTATTTGTTTCTATGTATAGATCAAACTGCGATGCCACCATATTTTTTTGAGTTGGTCTTATGTAGTAGATGTTTTGTGGGACCCAGTGGTGTAGTCTCTCTCAGGTCTCCTGAGTTGGGTGTTCTATGTAGGCATCCTATTTGAGTTATTTGGGTTCTTTTGATGTAGTTTGGTCTTGAATGTTATTGTCCCATTCATGGATGGAATCTCATCTCAGGGTGTCTGATGATATGGCTCACTCCTTACCACGTCATGGCAGCTGCTATGGACATGCTGACAGAACAGCACAGAATACAGGACAAGACATGACACAGAAGGAACAGAACATGAATGTTCACTACACTCTTATAAACCAAACAAAAATGACCACCAGAGAAAAGAGAATTAAGAAAGAGAAAAGAGAGCAAGAAAATTAGAAAAAAAAGAAAAAATATGTGGAGAAAACACACACAAAAAAACCAAACAATAAATCAAAAAGCACAAACAAAAATCACCCAGAAATGGGAGGGTGACAGAATCTATAGATGTGAAGCTTAATAAAGAAAATAACGTAAAGGAATTGGAAGAATAGGGGAAGAACCATGGTTTAGAACAAAGGAGGGAGAAAAGAAATGAGAATACAAGAAAAACATTTTTTTTTTGAAAAGGAGAATAGAGGAGAGAGCAGATAGGCCTAAATTTAGGAAGTTAAACAAATTAAAAAATTAGGAGAAGAAAAGAGCAAGAGAAGAGAGAGAAAAAATGAGTAGTGAAGAAAAGGAAAAGAGAAAGGAAAATTGAGTAAGAGCAGGGAAGAGGAAATTAGCTATCTGAATAAACCAACAGAGACCAGAATAATAACAAATCAATAAAGCAGATAAAGATCAATTTGAAAAAAGGGGGGAAAAGGAAAAAAAAAAACTAAAAAGAGAAAGAAGAAGAAAAACAGGAGGAAAAAAGGATAAGGGAGGAAGAAAAATGTGCAAAAAAATTAAAATAGAAAAAAAAGTGAAGTGTCATTCACTTCAGTTAAGTTTTAATGGCCCATGGGAACTGGCTTGGGACCCCAATCTTCTGTCCTGTCTGCCAATTCTGGGCTTCTTGTTAGGTACTATGGAGCTAACCACTGTCAGGCACTGTCTTTTCGCTTTTGGCACCCTGCTTGAAGCTCCAAGTGATCCACCAGTCCACTGCTTGTGTTTGTCTCCCCAAGCCTTGGCTGTAGGTAGGAAGGGCCAATATGCCCTCTTTGCTTGTCCACCAGCTGTCAATCTTAATCATTTAAGAGTCTGTTTCTGACAGGTGTTTAGGTGGGTTAGTGGTGTTTCACTTTCAGGGAATATGATGGGTGTGTTTTCCTGTCCTGGAGCTACTCATCCATGAGTGGCCCAAAATATTACTCTGACCTTGACTGGACAGAGATCCTTATATGGGAGACCAATGGGATCAGCTGGGACCCTGGAGTTTTTATCAGTCTAGTTTCTGGAATAGTGAAGTGGATGGTCCCTCTTCCAATCCAGTCACTGAAGGCTCCTTTTCTTCTGTTTCTGGAACTCCAATTAAATGAAGTTAGATCTTTTGTTATAGTCCCACAGATCTCTGAGACTGTATTTATTCATTTACATTTTTTTAGTTTATTTTCTCTTTGCTTTTCAGGTTGGGTAATTTCTAGAATTTTATTATTCTATCTTTTAGTTCACTAATTTGTTTTTCTGTTCCTCATTCTGTTTTTGAACCCATTCACTGAGTTTTAAATTTTGATTATTGTATTTTTCAGTTCTAAAATTTCTATTTGTTTCTTTTTTACTAGTATATCTTCTACTGGAGCACTGGTGCACAAAATTTGTTCACTGGGGGGTGGGTACCTCAGCTCAGCCTGCGCCCTCTTGCAGCCCAGGAGCTCTAGGGGGATGTCTGACTGACAGCTTAGGCCCACTCCCCAGCAGTCAGACATCCTTACTGCTGCTGCAGAGGCAGATGAGGCTCCCATCACTGCCACTACGCTTGCCTGCCACAAAGCCCAGCTTTTGGCAAGCAGCTCTCCCCTTGTGGGAGTGGACTGACCACCATGGGACAGCTCCTGCGTTGAGTGTCTTCCCCCTGGTGGTCAGTATGTGTCATAGCGACCAGTTGTTCTGCTGTTTGGTTGATTTGCATATTAGCCTTTTATTATATAGGATTTCTTTGCTGAGGCTAATTTTACATTTGTTTCAAGCATGTTTATAATTTCTCATTAAAGCACTTTATCATGGTTGGTTCAATATTTGTTAGATAGTTCTCACATCTTTATCATTTCAGTGTTGTCATTGTCATCTCTTGTCTTCTTTTTAATTTAGTTTGAGATCTTCCTTCTTGGTGTGATGAGTGATATTTCATTAAAACCTGTATACATTTGTATTTTGTTATGAGACTCTGATCCTATTTTATTTACTTATTTTTATTTTTTAATCCTCACTTGAGATTATGTTTTTCATTGATTCTAGAGACAAGAAAGGAGGGAGGGATTAAGGGAGGGAGGGAGGAGGAGAGATTGATGAATTGCCTCTTGCATGAGCCCCAACTGGGAATTGAACTTGCCCTCAACAGGGAATTGAACTTGCCACCTTTCGGTGTACTTGAGAGCACTGCAAACAGCCAAGCCAAGGGTGAACCTTACTTTAATTCCTTCTGGCTTATCTGGATTTTTTGATATCCCTTCAGCCAGAAAGGGGTGGGAGGAACTCCCTTGTTACTGCAAAGTGGAGGCAGAAATCCAGGTTCTCCACTCAGCCTTAATTGGCATGTGAGAGGGAGCTCTTCATTACTGTTGGTTGGGTGGGGAGTTATGGCAGTCTCCACTGATATTGAAGTAGGTGACCTTGTTACCACTGAGCTATAGTAAAAGTCCTGCCTCTCCTCTAGGCCTCCTCTAACATTGCACCCCAATCCTTGTTACAGACAAGTAAGGTGACAGTCTGGGCTCCCTACTTGACCTTGGCTGGCATAGTTTGGATGTGGGAGCATAGTTTTTTCCTATGGTGTTTGGCTGGAATTGAGTGGTTATTATTTAAGTGTTTTCTGTCTTGCTAGGTTACCTCTTTACTTGCCCTTTGGTTAGAGAGAGCTGGCTTTTGTTGGGACTTCTTTTGTCTATGCTGATGGAGCGTCTGGGTGGTTGGCTTCTTCTGCTCCAAGCCTTGAGTGTATGTAGCACAAAGAAAACCCAAGGAACTCATCAGTGAGTGTGCAATTCCTTGGGTCCTCAGGTTCCTAGAAAATCTTCCTTCTCTCCACCTTTCAGAGACTTTTTATGTTTGTTTTGTATATAATGTCCATGGATGTATTTGTACTTAGCAGGAGAAATGGGGAAGAGTACATCTAGGCCATTTTTTTGGAAGCAGAAGTAGATCTGATCTTTATTTTTAAGTTGCTGAACCTTTAAAAAAATACTGTAAGTGGAAGCCCAATATTTTAAGCTGAAAAAATGGAGTTGTTTTGGTTGAAGGGAAGGTGAAGACTGCAGCTCTGACCACCAGTTCCTGCCCCCAGGAGCCCTTGAATTATCTCCTAGAATCCTGGATTCCATGAGAACACAGCTTGAAACCAGAATTCTAAGTGCCCTTTGCTTTCCTACATCTGGGAGACACTCTTGGGGGAAGACTCAATGCAGGATGGGAGACTCGAGGACTTTGGGGTATAGGTCAATTTTGGACAAATAGAAGCTGTCTGACTACTTCCCAATGAGCCATGGTTATTCACAGCAGTCGCCTCTCCATTAACCCAGCCTGCAATGGCCATCTTCTCTTCCCTGTCTCACTCCTTCACTCGTTTCCTGGTGTTTCCTGTAATTACCTCTCAAATGAACAACTCTCCCTCAAATCCTTATCTCAGGGTCTCCTTCTGGGAGGAGCCAAAATAAGACAGGACACAGCAAATCTGATCAATGTAAACAGTGCTGTGTGTGGATACGGATGATGAGCTAATTCAGAAATGGCCAAATAAAGCAATCTGTCCCAACCCTCTCAGCGCATTTCTTATCATCATTTCAGACTTGATTGAGTTGCTGTGCCCTGGGACCTCTAGATCAGGATGGGTAGGAACAGCCAGAGCTTGGTTCAGGGGTGCTTATTTGCCAGTAGGCTTGCATGATTTTGTTGGTGCTGCTGTTCTGATTGTTTATTTTGGTTTATTCTGAAAGTGCCTGTTCTCAAAGTTGTGATTATAGAAAGGTTTTCAAGTTGTGTGGGTTGCTTCCCTATCTTGGGTCTCCTCCTTGGGGGCCCAAGCTTGGGGCCTGACTCCTTGCTGGAGTTTTTTCTTTGTTGTCTGAGACATTGCAGGATTGTAGGACCCCTATGCCAGGGATTGTCTGGGTCCTACTCTGAGGCTAGAGAAGGAAAGTGAGAAGGCACTGTGGGGTGAGGGGCCCCGATGTTGCCTGGTCCAGGGCATAGTATTTGTCAAATCATGCCTGGCAGAACTCAAGTCCCATGATTAGCTTGTGGCTTGTCATTTGCTTCTTTGTACCCCTAGGTGGGTGGCAAAAAGTAATTCTTGTGGTGGGATCTCAGGACAAGCGTTACTGCAAGAAGAGCTTCAAGCCCTGTTGATAAAAAGCAAATGCAGGAGGGTCTTTGGTCAAAGGGGCAGTATATGGAGAATGGCTTGCCCAGGTCAGCCTGTTCTGCAGGGGGCCTTTCAGAGGAGCTGTGCGTTGGCTCAGGCTGAGGGTAGGTTCAAATTCTGGGGCCTGGGTGGAGAGAAACTTAACCCATTTGGTTAACATGCATTTTGTTCCAGTCTAATATTGGGGATCCATTAGTTCAGCTAATCATTTGTAAGATGAAGAATGGGGATTTGGAGGGTCTGTGACTGCTCTGTCATAGATAAACAAGGGGCATGGTAAGTCCTGTCTACATCATACAGGGAAGAGGGAAATGGACTGCAGGGCAGTAAGCCTTTACTGGGACATAAATGGGTGTGTGTGGGGACTTCTTTGACCCTCCCTTTCTCCAGGACCACAGGACAAATTCAACTTTGTCAGTCCTGTATGGAAATTGAGGGAACCCTGCAGGAAACATAGACCAGACCCAGTGTTTCACCATGAGGACAGCTGGGGTCGCCCACTCAGATGCTCCTAGGGAGGTCTAGTGGGCGGGGCCGAACTCCAGGCTACTCGCCCCTCCCACCCCCCAACCTAACGTCCCTCTTCCCACTCTGCCCTCTGGGCTCCATGCCTCCCCCTTTCCCGCCTGCCACACAGCTGTTTTGCCAACATCCCTGCCTGATTATCTTTCAAGTGGCTTCTTGGAGCAGATGTTCTCGGCTCTTTCCTGCATGGAAAACAAACAGGCGCTGTGTTGTCATTTGCTCTCATGGGAAAAATCCCTCCGCCGCCGCAGACTCGTCTTGAGAGGTTGAGGGAGGGCTGGGAAGTCTCAGGCTGCTCCTCGCCAGAAATGTGCCTCCAGAAAAATAGCAGGGGCTCCCGCGACTTCTGAGGTGTGCGGCACCTCTGGGCATGCAGCAGAAGCAGATTTCAACCTAGGGGAAGCCTCACGTCTGTCACTGCCTCCCAGATTACCTAACCTTCTGAAAAATGTAAACGTCTCACCAACTTGGTTCTAAAGACACCCCAGGGGTTTGTTCCCAGTTGAAAATCTCTTTTCGTTTCCAGTAGCCTCACCATCAAGAAAATGTTGGCTTGCTTTTTGAGGTTAGCGTTATGAAAGCAATAGGTTTTTGGTTTTCATTTAGGGCTATAAAAGTCAAATATGAGGTTGAATGTGTCTTTTAAAATGTGCCTATTTCATCACCTCACCCCACTGGGGATCAGGGCTCTGGACCTGGCAGAGCCCAGCAGCTGCCTGGGTCGTGGTCAGGATGAGCTGTGGGATCGCTGAAAGGCCCTTTTGCTTTGTATGAGAAATTAAAACCTCAGTGATTCACTCCTTGGAGGTGAGGCCTGAGGACACAGGTAGCAGTGGGACTTTAGCACCTGTACCAGTGCTGCGTCCTGTAGCCTGGGAGAAGAGGGAGAGACAAGCTGGGACCATGCCTGGAGAGGGAGATGGGGCCTCAGGGAAGACCTAAGCAGCCTTGGAGAGGACATCTGAGCCCAGTGTTCAGAAGGCGGGAAATGGCAGCCATCCTGGTATGTGCAGAGAAATGTCTGACCATTAGCATGTCCACTTTCTTTGGCCAGCACACCCTGTGAGCTGGGTGCTGGGAGGACAAAATCACATGTGAAATATGTTTGAGGTTCTGTTCCCAAATGTTCCGTTGATTTGCATAACAGATCTTGCTTGCCATCTGTTCTACTCTCCCACTTTGTTGTCCTCTGGCCCACTCAGTTGTGCCCCACTCTGGTATGGCCCAGCTCCCCTCCCCTCAACTTCCCAGAGGTGTGCGCACTGCCACACCTGCACATTCTATGCAGAGGTTTGGGTCTGGATCACCTGGTCCTGACACTTTTCCTCTCTTGGCCTCTGAGACACCATCCTTTCCTGATTTTCCTCTGATTTCTTTGCCTATCCCTCCAGTCTTCTTTGCTGGTTCTCCTTTCTGATGTGCAAGTGCACATATTTCTCAGTGGTAGGGGCTCTGCCAGCATCCATTGTCTTCCTAGACTAATGTTTCACCCACATTAAATGGCATCCAAACACTCTGGGGTAGCTGCTAGCCCCATCCCCAGAGATCCATTTCAGTGGCCTGGGAGCCTAGAAATCTGCATGTTCAACAGCATCCTGGGGATTCCTATGCTCATAGACCAGGGAACGTGCATTGGTGAAGTTCTGCATTGACTCTTGCACATGTGGTTGCATGCAATTCCCAGATATTGCACAGTATTTATATGCTGACATCTCCTCAGCTTCCTCTCCAGCAGAACCCCCTCAGAGCTCCAGGCTTATAGCTCCAAATCATCTTGACACCTCTATTTGGACATCACTCAACCCAGTGTCTGAACCTTAGGATTTCTAAAGGAAGCTTGATTTTCCTTCCCAAACCATCTCTTCTTAGTTTCATCTCAGGAAATAAAAACACAACCCTCAGCTGCTCCTTCAGATCTTTCTTTCTGCCAGCCCCATGTTCAGTACACTGGCAAATCCTTCAGCTGTGTTTACAGATATTTTTTTCAGTCGGCTGCATCTCTCCCCTCTGGTGCCACTGTCGCTCTGCTCCCAGCCACCAGCATCACTGCCTGGACGACTACAGTAGATGCCTAAATGACCTCCCTGCCCTAATTCTTTCCTTTACAGCAGCCAAAAAGGAACTATGAAACACACCATCATTAATGTTGCTCCCTTTAGTGGCTTCTCATTGCACTTAGAATGAAATCCAAACTCCCCCCAGGTCCGGTGGCATCTGTCCTCTGCCTGCCTTTCCCCCTGCTCTCCTGTCACCTCAGCCTTGCTCCCTGAACTCTGTTCACACTGAACTTCTTGCACTTTCCTGCTCAGGCCTTCTGTACATGCTGTTTTCTCTGCGTAGAATGCTCTTCCCTGCTTCTATAAGTGTCTCTGACTCCTCATTTTTTAGGTCTCAGCTTTCTTGACCTCCTTATTTTTAATATTATGACCTCTATCCTTAATCATGGCCACCTATCTATTCTCTCCTGGTATTTCATGGAAGTTCAGAGTTTGTAATTATATATTTACTAGAGGCCTGGTGCACAAAATTCATGCAGGGGTGGGGGGGGGTGTCCCCTCAGCCCAGCCTGCACCCTCTCCAATCTGGGATCCCTCTAGGGATGTCCGACTGTCAGTTTAGACTCAATCCTGAGGATCGAGCCTAAACTGGCAGTTGGACATCCTTCTGACAACCCTGGACTGCTGACTCCTAGTCGCTCACCTACCTGCCTGCCTGCCTGGTCACCCCCAACTGCCCTGCCTGGTCACCCCTCACGGCCCCCTCGCCAGCCTTATCACCCCATGCAGCCTGCTATTCAGTCATTTGGTTGTCTATCACTAACTCTCCTGCCTGCCAGGTCACCTCATGCAGCCTGCTGTTCAGTCATGTGGTTGTCCTTCACTAACCCCCTGCCAGCCTGGTCACCTCACGCAGTCTGCTTGTTCAGCCATTTGGTCATCCCTCATTAACTCCCCTGCCGGCCTGGTCATGGGCAGCCATACTGTGAGGGTGTGATGGTCAATTTGCATATTACTCTTTATTATATAAGATTAATGCTTATTTGTGTCTTTTTGGGTCTCTTTTACTAGTCAGTATGTTCTGTGAGGATAGGGACTATGTCTACTTTTTTCTTACCTAAGCACAGATTAACACTTGAAAAATGTTTGTTGAATGAATGGACTAAATTTTATTTCATCTGGTTATATAGCGCTTGGCTTTAGCCCTATTATTTTGTTGCATTCTATTCTGTTTCAACCTGTTTGGGTTTGTTCCACCTAGTATCACTCTATTGGATTCTATTCTATTTTAGTCTAGTCTACCCTGTTCTAACCTTTTCTACCTTGTTTTATTCTGTTTTGACCTGGTCTATTCTATTCCATCCTGGTAAATTCTGTTTCAACCTGTCCTAATCTAGTTCAGATTGTTTAATCTAGTGCACCCTTTTTTATTCAGTTCCATACAGTTCTATTCTGTTTTTCTCCTTCCTACTTCTTTTTATCTGTGCCATACTATTTTTATTGGTTCTATTCCATTACATTCTGTTTCAATTCATTCCATACTGAGAGATTTAATCTCATTTTGCTTCATTATATTCCATTTTACTCCAGTATTTTTCTCAAAAATTTTGGAATGCCAGCTTTTTCCAGTCTTTTGAGGGATCCATGAGATTATAAGAGAAGTAAAATCCTAGGCATGAGATAGCTTCTCTAAAGTGTAAAGGAATGGTAGAGAGATTGTTGTAGGAGTCTAAGATGACCCATGATCAGGAGGGTTTGGTTAGAAAGAGGGGATGACAATATGAGAGAAAGGGGACTGGGCTTGAATATTGGTGATACACTGAGGACATAAGCCTAGGAAACTTCAGAGGGAGCCTGGGGTTAGGGCAGGCCAGGGGTGCTGAGTAATGGAAGCTAAAGGGACAAGTAGGTTAATCTTCTTCCATTGATGGATCTGGTTCTTTGATGTTTTCAAACAAGGACATTCCTGTGGTTTGATGTTGACTGTTGAGACCATCCAGCCTGCTGACATCAGGAGGGGCAGTGTGGTCCAGTGGAATGAACATTCTTGAGTAAGACGCTTAGCCTTTCTGAGCCTCAGCCCCCCTACCCCAACCTCATCAGTGAAATGGGAGTACTAGCATCAACTTTGAGTTTTGTGAAGGAAAATAGCTTAGACTCCTGTAAAAAGGACTGGACAAGCATTCAGCCCCATACCTGATCATTTGTAGGTGGTCAGTAAATGCTCAGTCTTTCCCACCTTGCACCATCTGATTTTACTAGGTTAACTCTGAGTCTCAACTATGGGGCAAGCATGAGGTACTGGGCATTGCAAAGTTATTGTTGTTTCTTTGAGTTGGAAGGGACTAGATACATGATTGATGTTTTATGATGAAATGATTGATTGTAGCTCCTTTACACTTACCATAACACATGGAACACAGAAGGTACTTAAAAATGCCCATTGACTTGAAGCAAATGCAAAAAAACCTGAAAGAGTGGAAGGTGGGCAACACCCTTTCCAATGTAGACCAAGAGCTGAGCTGATGAAATTTATACCAGACCCCCAAATGTATTCAGAATCAGGGTATTAAGAGACAAGGAAGGAGGCTGCCAAAAAGAATTTATCTTAGAAGTGGAGCTTGGGGAATAGCACTAATATTTTCAGAAATTGAAACTCCAACCATGAAATTGCCTATCATTTATCATACATGGTCTCTCAAAGGGGAAACGGAAAAGCATTTAGTCTTATTGCTTTTTAAACACATGATTGCTGAGCATAGCCATCCAGGCTGCGGTTTTGAGAGATGATGTGTCTGAAAGGGTCCAGCCAGCAAGCCCCTCCAACCTAATGCAAGGCTGCTCTCTGTAGACTCTCCCATCTCAAGAGCGAAGCACAGTGGGGCTTGGGCAGCTGGGTGTGGTGCAAATTCTGGTATGCTTAGTCCTTCCAGATCACCTCAAATCTTCCCCAACCCTTCCTAATGTTCAGTAGTCATCTCACTGTTAAAGTCTTTGATACTTTTAGTTCCAAGCTTCCTTTTCAAAGGGTTCCACTGTTAGCTTCCAGTTATACCTTTATGCTGATGATCATCAAATTTCTCTTCCTCTCAGACCTATGGATAGTTTGGGACCTCTTTGTGCAAACGGCTCCTGGGCCTCTCCACTTGCAATGTCCTCAGACTCATCAAATGCAGTGTAGCAGAATTGCAGACATCATTTTCTGTCTTCCTGACCCCCCAAGGCTTCCCATCTTGATGAAGGATGTCATTATTGCCCCAATAGCTTGAATTGGCTCTAAGTCACAGACACAGTCACCTATGGGAGTCAGTGGTTTGTAGGTGGCCTTCTGCTGTGACGTGACTCATGATCATCAATATCTCAATGAGGGACAGGTCCTAACTATTCATGTAGGCAGGACTTGGGGCCAGCCAGTCAGAAAGGAGGCTTTCTGGAGCAGCCTGTTTCCATTTGTACAGGTGTCTGAGATGGTGAAGAGGCAGAGGGCTGATGGAGTGGATATGGGCTAAAGCTTTCTCAAGCCACCCTTCTGCTCTCAGAGAAGGACTGCTAATTATTTTTCACCATTATCAGGTGAGAATCTTGAGGTGCAAGAGCCTGTGTAAGCTTTCCAAGGCCACAGTGCTGGAAGTAAGGTCATGAGATTCTTGACCAGGTCTTCTGATGTTTAGCATTGCATTCCTCCTCCTGAGCAGAGAAGAGCCCTAGGCCCATGGCATGCGCTGACCAAGTCAGAGGACATGAGTTCTCACTTCTGTAGTGACAGCTGCTGTCTGCTGCTTCAGTGTCCAGGCCCTGGGAAAATGGTGGTGTCTATGAGGCAGCATTCTCTGGGGCTCCACACTGCCCCTGGCTTTGGCATTCTTGCTCATAGCACTGGGCACCATCTCTGTGCTGATGACACCCAGATCTCCATCTCAAACCAGATCTCTCCATTGAGTTGGGAGCAAGTTTCCAACTGCTTTCGTATGCCTTCCCCTGGAAATCCTACAGGCATCATTATGTAGACATGCCTTTTGGAGAATTCTAAGTCACATCCTGGAAATTTTAGCCCTTATTTACTTCACTGCCATCAGAAAGGCTTTTTTGAGTTAGGTTTTATTGATTTTTCTCTTGCATTTCTTTAAGAATCACAGGCAGAAATGGTTGTGTAATGAATATGTCTTTGTACATCTTTGGTAGTCTACATTATCCTTAAAGCTATTAATGCTTCTTAGAATCTCTAAGGCAAATGCCTGTTATAATCTATTCCTGGCCAGGGATGGGGGTGGGCTGACTTGAGTTCTCTTGAAATAGTAATATTTTTCCATTTATTAAACATCAAAACTTGAAAATTTTCCTTTATGTCTTGGTTACCAGGAAGCTCAGAACATAATGAAATGCTCAATCC
>PVJC01045481.1:0-13684 GCA_004026665.1 Murina feae | reverse complement strand
TGTGTGTGTGTGTGTGTGTGTGTGTGTGTGTGTGTGTGTGTCGCCACTGGGGACCTGCCCCCAGCCGCATCTGAGGCTCGGAGCAGTCCTCCTGTGTGTGTCTACCTGCCGGGGGCCTGCCTCCAGGCACACCGTGGAGGCTTGGAGCAGGCACCCCCTCTATGATGATCTCTCAGACTCTTGCCCTCCCCTGCATGTTGTTCTCTTTTTTGAGCTGTGACCAGGGCTGGGTGCGGCCTGCCTACCAAGATTGCCTACTGCCCATCTTCCTCCAGCCACCAGAAAGCAGGGAAAACCCCGCCTTGTGGTCAGGCCAGCCTTTTCCTGCTCCCTGATCCCCAGAAGGGACCTGGGAAGCCGCCAAGCAGGACCCCAACTCTTTCCCACTCACCCGTCCCCTGCTGCCTTCCTTTCCCACTTCCCGGTGCCACCAAGGGGTCTGGGGAGCTGCCAAGCAGGACCCCGGCCCCTGCAGCCTTGCTTTCCCGCTCCCTGGTGCCCCACAAAGGGCCTGGGCAGCCACCAAGCAGGCCGAGAAACCCCCCTTGCCGCCTCTTACCCGCTTCCCGGTGCCCTCCAACCCTGCCGCCTGTTTCCTACTCACGGGTCCTGGGTCCTGCGCTGTCCCGCCCTGCAGCCGCTCTGTGCACTCGGGAGATCCCTCAGCCCGGCCTGTGCCCTCTCACAGTCTGGGACCCCTCGGGGGATGCCCACCTGCTGGCGTGCCTGACCAGCCTGGGTGAGGGGCTTTAAGGCTGCCCACAGCTCCCATTGACCCAACGTCCCAGCAAGGCCGGCTGGAGGCAGGTTTCTGAAGTTTTTTCTCCTATAATTGATACTGTTCCTTGAAGGCCTGGGGTTATCTCCTATAATTGATACACTGTTCCTTTAAGGCGGCCTTCTAACTAACTGAAGCCTCCTCTGCTTCACCTCCCAGCGTCTATAATGAAACAATTGTTACTTTTACTGGTTAGGCCGGAGCTGCTCTTTCCTTCAGCTCCGGAGGATTCTATGATTGTTACATTGTTTCAAAACTGCTAGAGGCAGTTTAATCAGAGCTGAGCTGAGCGGGCGCAGCTTCACTTTCGCTCCTGCCACAATGGAAAGGGCTGTTTACTCAGGTCCGGGAGTGGCGGCCGCCATGTTGGCTGGGCTGATTTGCATACAGCCGCTCTGATTGGCTGGTGGGCGTGGCTTACCCTGTCTCGGAGAAACGCTTTTATAGAGTAGATACTAGGGGCCTGGTGCACAAAAACTTGTGCACTCAGGGGGGTGATCCCTCAGCCCGGCCTGTGCCCTCTTGCAATCTGGGACACCTCGGGGGGGGGAGGGGGGATGTCCACCTACTGGTGTGCCTGGCCAGCCTGGGTGAGGGGCTGAGGGCCATTTTCAGGCTGCCACAGCCCCTTCAGGGTTCGTGAACTGGGTGGTGGGAGGGCTGGTGAGTGCAGGCATCGTTTCCCACCGGAGGGCCCACAATCCCACATGGCTGGTGGGCCCCCACCGCTGAGGGGACACACCTGGTGCAGAACTGGGTGGCAAGCCAGGGGCGGATGCTTGTGCAGGATCCCTCGGTGGGGCCCTGCTGCTGAGTGAACACACCTGGGGAGGAGCCAGGCAGTGGACTGGCTTCGGATGCTCCACACTGTGCAGCAGACACTCCCGCATACCCTGCGGAGGCCCCCGGGGGGCGGACCCAGGATGGCTGACCCAGGAGTGAACACACCTGGGGAGGAGCCAGGCAGTGGACCCAGGATGGCTGCTCCTGAAAGCCCCGCAGAGGCCCCCGCTCTCCTGCACACCTGGTGGAGCCCCCCAGGACGGAGTCAGGCAGTGGACCCGGGACAGATGCTCCTGGACGCCCTGAGGAGGCCCCAGGCCCCGGATGCCCGCCCCCCCCCCACTCAGCTGACACACCTAGCACAGCTATGCTGTCTAAGGAGGCTCCCAGTGCAGAACCGCCCTGCCATCCTCTATCTTGGCTGGGTTAATTTGCATACAGCTGCTCTGATTGGCTGGTGGGCATGGCTTAAGCATCCTGAAGAAACGGTCAATTTCAATATTATGCTTTTATTAGTTTAGATAATTGAAACACTGTTGCTTTAAGCTAAGGCCTAGGCAGGTAAGGAAGCCTCCTGTTTGTTTCAGCTCCATGGCTTCTATAATTGAAACATTGTTACCGTGACCAGAGGCTCAGCCAGCCTAGGCAGGCAGTTGCAACGGAAGCCTCCGGTTTGCTCTAGCTCCATAGCTGCTGACCTCCATCTTGGCTAGGTTAATTTGCATACGGCTGCTCTGATTGGCTGGGAAGCATGGCCTGGCTGGTGGGCGTGGCTTAGGTGTCTCGGGTGATGATCAATTTGCATATTACTCTTTTGTAATATTAGATATGGTTCTACCTCTTTAGTTCTTTTAAATAGTTAGTACTAGATAGTATATTTACAATGACAATCCCAATGAACAGACTGTCCAGTGGAATTGAAAAGTCAGCAAGAGTGTTCCAGAACACTTCCATTAGCCCTGAAACAATGCCTTGCTCTTGCCCTAGGCACAAGGCAAAACAAAGAGGTTTGGAGGTCTGGGAGAATATACCACTGCTCTGAGCTATTGGCTTCATTCCTAAATGATATTTTCAATGGACATAGAATTCTGGATTGACAATTGTTTTTCTTTCAGTGTTTTCAAAAGGTTATTCCATTATTTTTTTTTTTTCTTTCATGGCTTCTGATGAGAAGGTAGCTGTTAGTCATCATCATTTCCCTATATGCATTGTGTCAATTTTCAAGATTTATTCTTTACCTTTGGCTTTTAACAATTTACCACGATGCACTTTAGCCCTGGATTTTCTGTTCACTGTAGTTGTTTGCATAGCATCTTGTATCTAAACATTCCTTTCATCAAATTTTGTTGGCTGGGTATAAAACTTATTCAAAATGAATTTTCCCTCAAGCTTGACACAATGGCAAGCTTCCAGTGTTGCCATTAAAATTTTTTGTGCCATTCTTATTCCATCAAATTTAGAAAGCATTCAGCTGTTACTTCTTTAAATATTTTTTCTGCCCAATTTTCTGTTTTTTTTTTCTCCTTCTGATATTCCCACTATAAGTATGTTTGATCATTTTATTCAATCTAACAAGATGTTCATTTTTCAAGTCTATTTTCTTCTGTTCTTCACCTTTGATCTTTCTAATGCTCTATCTTTAAGTTCTCTTACTCTTTCCTCAGTTATGTCCATTCGATTAGTTTGTTCTAATGTTTTTGAAAAAAAAAACAATTCTAATTATCAGTTATGTAACTTCCATTTGTTTCTTATTTTATTGTTTTTATTTCTCTGCTGAGATTTCCTGTTTCTCTGATGAGATTCTCATTCACTGAAAACATGTTCTGTTTGACTTCATTGGCTATTGTTATAATAGCTGCTTTAATGTCTTTATCTGTGAGTTCCAATATCTGGTTCAGTTTCAGATCAGACACAATCCATTTTTTTTTCCTCTTAAGAATGTGTTCCATTTTCTTGGATTTTGGTATGGTGAATAATTTGGGATTTTATCTTAGATGCTATGAATGCTAACAGCTCCTATATACTGTCGTTTTCTCTGATTGTGTTGTTCTCTGTGTTTTAGCAGGTAATTTTCTTGGCTGCTTTTGAATTGCAAATTGTTTTGTTTTTTTTTTTGGATAGCAGTTCAGTTTCAGTTTAGGTCTTTTTCTCCAGCTCAGCTGTTTTCAGCCTGTTCCATGCACATAAGCACTTAGGGTCAGTCAGAGGTATTGTGGACACAGGTTGGGGATTCCTTTCCTGTCTCTTTCCCTTCCAGGATAATCCCACTCTCTCCAGCATTCAGTTTCCTGGCTTTACATTGGTTTCTCAAGGGGGAAAAAAAGGATTTTTTTCATATGTTCCCCTGTCACTGCTGTGGGCGTCATGCAGACCACATTTAGCCCCAGATGGAAGTGGGAACTTACTTGTAGAAATCCATGTCTGTCCTCCTTCAAGCACAAGGCAGTCCCCATCAGAGTCTGGGCTTTGCAGACATATGCATAGAAAATAATGCACCAAAAGGACTGTTTTGGAGGAGTGGATTTTAGTAACAGGGACAGGCAACACAGCACAGTAAGCAGCAATGGGGACCCATCACATGATCCCAGGTGCCTCCCCGTAATGGAAAACTTTGACTTGGAGCAGTCACCTATATGTACAGTTAAAATACATATTGATTTCAGAGAGGAAGAGATGGAGAGAGATAGAAACATTGACAATGAGAATCATTGATTGATTGCCTCCTGTACACCCCTCACTAGAGATTGAGCCCGTAACCCAGGTATGTACCCTGACCTGGACTTGAATTGTGACCTCCTGGTTCATAGGTCCACACTCAACCACTGAGCCACACCACTCAGGCTACAGTGTTTTAGTGAAAGAAGCAAGTTGTAGGAAGTATGAACAGAGCATCACTGTTTGTGTACACGTACAGATTACGTGCACGTATGTTTGTATGTGAGCAAATATGGCCAGAAGAAACTGGTAAATCGAGACTCCTCTGGGAGAACAGCCTGTGAGGTATGTGAGAAGGGATAAAAGGGACACTTATTTTCACTACACAATCATTTGATCCTTTTGGGTTTTGAGTTATATTCAGGTATTAACTATTTTTTAAAACATTTTAAATGCACATCTGGAACTAGTCTTTCAGACCGATAAACATTGTTTGTCCCACACAAGGTTTTAATTTTTTTAAATTCCCTGTCAATGCTTGAAACTCAATAGCTATACATGAAAATGCTATGTTTTTATATTTAAAAAAGAAAAGAAACACTAGAAAGTCTAGCAGCACTGGACCGACATCCCCATAGAGCACCGTGAGCTGGAAGTGGTGGGCATCCCTGCCGCCTTCAGACAGGGCATGCGGTTCCCATTGCTCACAGGCACCTCCTAAACTAGCGGCTCTTGAGGAAGAAATTTTATGGTATGGGAGTTGTTTTCCTTTTCCTTTTCGTTAATCCTCACACAAGAATATCTTTCCCATTTATTTTTAGGGAGAGTGGAGGGAGTGAGGGAGAGAGCGAAAACACACACACACACACACACACATACAGCCACGTGAGAGAGATACATCAGTTAGTTGCTTCCCACAAGGGGATTGAATCTGCAGCCCAGGTATGTGCTCTGGACCCTTGACTAGGAATCAAGCGAAGGTCCCCTCAGTGTGTGAGTCACTGCTCTAAGCACTGAGACATTGGCCAGGGTTATGATGTTTCTTTTTAAATGTCTAGGATAGTGTCTCAGTACATAGTAAGTGCTCAATAATTTTTATACTGAAAGGTAACCAAAAATCCCATATTAATTATTAACTTGAGCTTACTGGCATGAAAAGGATAAGGGAAATAGGGTAGGAAAGGGCAACTGCAATGAAATAATTCTTATTTTATTCTGAAAGGACTTCTGTTAACATGCAATGCATATGTATTGTATTTAGAAAGGGCCCCCTTATGCCCATGACTTTGCAGGGGCTAACGTAAACCAAAAATATAAAGGTGCTTGTAGAGTAAAAATTAATGTTCCCAAATCATCGTTTCTGGAAAAAAGGATTCTCTTTCAGAAAGACTTTTTAAAAATTTACTTATGCATTCCAGAGAAACTAATTTGTAATCTTCTAGGATGTGCCTATGAGCTAATACATTCATTTTCTCACCAAATAAATAAATAAATAAATAAATAAATAAATAAATAAATAAAAATGCCTATCATCGAGTATGCAATGCAGAGAATGGAAATTGGCACAGAAACTAATTACAGCTCACACACAAAAAAAAATCTGCTATTCTGATGAATATGGGTTTTCTTAGCATTTCTGTTATTTCTGTTGGTAATTGCAGAAAATAGTTTTAGTGGAGCCAATTGTTATAGCTGTCTATGTATTTCTTTTCTGGGTTATGAATAAGGCAGTGTTCCTGGCAAATATTTGGGGATCCATCTGGAAAGAGGGAATGATGAAAATGCCAGAAGATCAGCTTTTGTTGTTTGAATGCCTCTCCTGTATTAAACTGAAAATTAAAAAATATATATGGTAGAGATTATGAGCCTTCCACTTATGCTTCTAGTTTTGAATGAACAAAAAACTATAGAGTACTTAAATATTTACTTAGAGGAGAGGAACACAAAAAAAGGCAAGAAAATTGTGGACTCCAGGTCTGTTCTATACAGTTTAGGATCAATTCAGAAGGTCTGGTCCACAACCAGCTGTTTCTCTCTGGAGGACCTTAGGGACATTCTTTGGCAGATTGTATTTTGAATTTTTGAAAAATTCTGTTCCAGGGTATCATGTAGGCTCAGGGCCTACAGTTGCCCCAGCTGTTAGGATAAGGAGTTTGATGGAGTTCAAGGAATGTAAAAGCAGAAGAGTTAATATATAAAATATCATGCAAGTGCCAGCATTTTATAGATTTATAGCCATGAATTTTCAAATAAATTTCACCATTTATTCTATAATGAGTTAAAAATCCTGCTTGCTACTGGCATGCATTTCAAATTTAAAACATATTTTCCTATTCAAGTAATGTAATAAATGATTCTTGGAACCTCAGGGGAGCCCTAAAACTCTTAACAAATTATAAAGTTGCCAAAATACTGTACATTTTAAACTAAATTAAAAAAAAACAGAAAAAAATTTGTATTTAAAATGGATTAATATTTATGTTTAAAGGTTATTCTTGAGATAAAAAAATTAACCAGAATTAGTAAAACAGATTAGTAAAGAAATCATAAAGATTTGTTTAGTCCATTGCAAAGATTTTAAAGTTTTTTTTCTCTCTAATTTCATATAAAATTTTTTATCCCTTGACATAAGTGAGTCATTTAATCTAATAAAAGAGTAATATGCTAATTGCATCACTCCAGTACATCCCAAGCCACACCCACCAGCCAATCAGAGTGACTATATGCAAATTAATACAACCAAGATGGCAGTTGGCAGCCACAGAGCTAGAACAAACATGAGGCTTCGTTGCCCCTGTGATGGAGGCAGCTGCCTGCCTAGGCAGGCTGTGGCCTTCGCTAAAGGCAACAAAGTTTCAATTATAGAAGATAAATAAACCCCAGATTACCTGCTTTCAGCCAGCCTCACTGGGAACTTGGGTCACTGGGGGCTGTGGCCAGCCTGCAAAGAGCCATCAGCCCCTCACCTAGATTGGTCAGGCACCCCAGCAAGACCCCTGACCCTGAAGGGGCTGTGGCCAGCCTGCAAACAGCTATCAGCCCCTCACCAGGCTGGCCACACCCTCATGGGGTGAGAGTCCCTGCTGCGGGGGCTTGGCCAGCCTGAAAACAGCCATCAGCCCCTCACCCAGGCTGGCCAGGCACCCAAGTGGGACCACCACCCTGAAGGAGCTGTGGCCAGCCTGCTAATAGCCATCAGCCCCTCACCCAGGCTGGCCAGGCACCCCAAGGAAGACCCCCACACTGAAAGAGCTGTGGCCAACCTGAAAAAGGCCATCAACCACTCACCCAGTCTTGCCAGGCACCCCAGCGGAATCCCCACCCTAATCCAGGACACACTTCAGGGTAAACCAGCCAGCTCTCACGCATACACCAAGTCTCTATCCTATATAATAAAAGGGTAATATGCAAATTGATTCTAACAGCAGAACCACTGGGAATGACTGGTCATTATGACACACACTGACCATCAGGGGTCAGTGTACTCCCACAGGGGGAGCTCTGCTCAGCCACAAGCCAGGCTGATGGCTGCCAGTACAGCAGTCGTGCTGGGAGCCTCTCTTGCTTACTCAGCAGCACTAAGGATGTCCAACTGCAGCTTAGGCCTGCTCCCCACTGGCAAGTGGACTTCTCCTGAGGGCTCCCAGGCTGCCAGAGGGATGTCTGACTGCCAGCTTAGGCCCAATCCCCCGGAGAGAAGGCCTAAGCAGCAGGTGGACATCCCCTGAGGGGTCCCAGACTGCAAGAGGGCATAGGCCAGGCTGATGGATAACCCCCTTGCCAAGTGCACAAATTTTTGTACACTGGGCCTCTAGTCTATACTAATAAAAGGGTAATATGCAAATTGGTCATGATGCCCTCAGTCACAACTGGATATGCTAATTAGTAATGACAAGTATGCAAATTTACTATCACTCCAATACAATAATAAGAAATGGATGTGCTAATTAACCCTGATATGCTAATTAGCCACAACCAGTATGCAAATTTACCATCACTCTAACACACAAGATGGCCTCTCCCATGTGGCTGCCACTAGATGGCCTGCAGAGGAGGGCAGTTAGGGGTGACCAGGCCAGCAGGGGAGGGTAGTTAGGGGTGACCAAGCTGGCAGGATAGGGCAGTTGGGGGCAATCATGCTGGCAGGAGAGGGCAGTTGGGGGCAATCAGGCTGGCAGAGGAGGGTAGTTGGGGCCAATCAGGCCAGCAGGGGAACAGTTAGATGCTGATCAGGCCAGCAGGGGAGTGGTTAGGGGGTGATCAGGCAGGCAGGCAGGCGAATGGTTGGAGCCAGCTCTCCTGGATTATGAGAGGGATGTATGACTGCCCATTTAGGCCCAATCCTGTGGGTCCCAGATTGGAGAGGGTGCACGCTGGACTGAGGGACCCTCCCCCCACCCCCATTGCCTCTAGTTATCAATATCAGCTGTCGTTAAGGCAGTGCAAAAGAGATTTTTCCTCAGGTAACTAGACACTAGTTGGAAAGGAAGAGGAGAATGAAATGGTATGGAAGAGAAGTAAAACCTTCAGTGAAATAATTTGGATTTAAGATAAAAGAACCAAAACTGGGAGTATGAGTGGGTATGAATTCCTCATAAAAAGGTCTGGGGAGTGAGGTGCAGTATGGGATCTGCCCATTGGTGAAGGGACACAAAGGGTGTTTGTTGGTACTTCCTGAATCCAGGACCCAGCTAGTGGTTTTTAGACTATATCACCAGGGCTTACCATGGAGCCCGGCATGCAGCAGGGGTTCCTAAGTATTTGTGGAATGAGTGAGTGAACAACTGAATCCTGAACTCTGGGGGAGTCTTTGTGTCTTCACATACATGCTCGTCTCCATTCCCCAGAGAAGGGCTGAGGTTGGGGGGGAAGGGCAGGCAGGGGTAAAGACCAAGGTGCCTTGGTTTTCCATCAGTCCTTGGGAATATGGCTCAGCCTTGGGCTGTGCACCCTTCCTCAGTCTTGCTTCTCTACCCCTCCAGACTCTGAGGATACTTGCCAAGGTTAATCCTTGTACTTGCAGGTGAAATAGAGTCACAGACAGGTCAAAGCAACTTTTCCAAGAGAGTTTGGCAAGAACTGATTTCTGACCAATTTGGGGATACAAGAGAATGACTGAGTCAGACATGGTTAATATTTTAAAGTATTTTTCTATCATGAAATTTTCCTTTTTAATCTCTAAGTCTCCAAGGTCCCTGGATCCCACATTTTTGCCAGCCAAGGTGGCTGGCCAGCTGGCCCCCACCCTGATTGGCGGGGGGTGGGGGCGTAGGGTGCGACCTGTGGGATCAGACTGGTTGGCTGCTGCAGTGCATGTCATAGCCACTGGTTGTTCTGGTCCTCCTGGTGGTTCCGCTGGAATGGTCGCTGGGTATATATATATATATAGACTTTAGAATTTTCTTTCTACTCCATTGAAAATAAGGAGGCAGAAGCTTTCTGTATCATATAAATTCAATTTCTTAGCTTCCATTTCTGCTTAGCACAATGTTTTTCTGCTATGTTCTTTAAAATGTCATTTGTTAGTGTGATTACAGAATGAATTCCCATCCACGTTTAATTCTTTAAAAACCAACTTTTGCTTTTAAAGGGTGTAAAAAGCATATGGATGGGCATATTAAGCACAGCTACTATTTCCAAGGCCTGAGTGAAAAGGCATACTTATGTTAATGGTGGATGTGACGGAGCATACAAATCTAGAAATATTTTCAATTGCCAAAATCATCTCTTGTGCTGCAATAAGAATATAACTGAAAGAATAAATTACCATAGCAGCACACCCCATCCAGATTACCTTTCTGAGGTTAAATTGTTCCTCTTTGAATTGAGGTTATAGAATATATATTGTCAGTCACAATGCTTGGGCCATGACTGGATCACCCAAATTTTTAGCCTTGTTCTCTGGCTCTGGCTCTGAGTTAATTTGGAAAGTCCCAAATGCATCCAGGTGGGCTCCCTGGAGAATCAAACCCTATAAAATTCTTATTCACTTACAGTAAAAATTCTTGTAATCAGTTCCTTATTGAAAATTGACACCATGCTATGCATCACATATTCAGGCCACCAAAGCACTGGATACCAAATACTGTTTGGTCACAAATATAAGAAATCATGTCAGAATTAGGCAGGGAAAGCTATGACACAACCTTTAGTGGCTTGGGTCCTTGATGAGTTTTGTGGTGTTTTTTTTCTCACCAGAGGGTATTTTTTCCATTGATTTTTAGAGTGAGTAGAAATAAAGGAGGGATGGACAGGAGAGGGAGAGAGAGGGGGAGAGAGACAGAGAAACAGAAAGACAGAGAGACATCAATTGTTTGTCTCCTGCATGTGCCCCCAAATCTGCAACCCAGGTATCTGCCCTTAACTGGCAATCAAACCTGAGACCTTTCTGTGTGCAGGCTGAGGATCTAGCCACTGAGCAACCAGCCAGGACACAGGATGAGTCTTTCAAAGCCAGAGGCAGGAAAGTCTTGAGAATGATAAACCTATCGGTGTCATGTATCAAACTCACATTAAACAGGATGCGACTAGCTGTCTCAGGTTTCTTGTCTATTTTTCCTTCCATGAGGTAAGACAAACTCCATGCAAAAAGGACACTCAGCTCAGAATACCATTTGCAGAGATGAAGAAATCTGTGATTATTGCTAACACTATGTTAAACCATGAAAAAAGTGATATTTTTTTAGCAAATTTCAAAAATTCTGTGAACAACTAACATATTTTTTTCTACCACGTTAAAAAAAAGTAATGGGGCCACTCAGAGCACTTCTCATTGGTATATGCAGTGTCCATGGCGGAGCAATCTGAGCCAGACAATGAAGCCAGGCGTGGGGGCCAAGCGTGGAGGGCTCATGATGGGGCATCCTGGCATGCATTATGCCCCAATGGAAATGCACACTATGGGTCAGAGAGCCAATATGCCTCCTGTACCTCATAAAGGATGCCTCAAATGATGTACCCAGTGGGAGGTCTGCCAGTGGGTCACATGCCTGGAGTGATGATGTCTCATAAGCCTCAGGCCTCCATGCAGCCTGCCTTACTGCCAGGAGTAAGTTATATGGGTATACAACAGGTACGCCATCAGGTGCAAACAACCAAAGAATAAAATACCTAGGAATAAACTTAACAAAGATGTGGAGGACCAACATACTGAAAACTACAAAGCATTATTAAAAGAGATCAAAAAAGACACAATGAAGTGGAAAGATATTCCATGTTTATGGATTGGAAGAATCCACAAACATGGAATGGTCATATTATCTAAAGCAATATACAGATTTCATGCAATCCCCATGAAAATTCCAATGCCATTTATTAAAGAAATAGAACAAAATATTGTGAGATTTGTATGGAACTACAAAAGACCCCAAAGAGCCAAAGCAATCCTGAGAAAGAAGAACAAAGCCAGAAGTATCACACTACCTAACTTCAAATTATACTGTAGAGCTATGATAATCAAAACAGCATGGTACTGGCAGAAGATCAATGGAATATAATTGAAAGCCCTGAAATAAAACCACAAGTATGTGGGCAAATAATTTTTGACAAATGAGCCAAAACCACACAATGGGGAAAAAGAAAGCCTCTTCAATACATGATGCTGGGAAAATTGGAAAGCCACATGCAAAAGAATAAAACTAGATTACAGTTTGTTTCCTTGTACAAAAATTAATTCAAAGACCTAAATATAAGATCTGAAACAATACAGAATGTAGGAGAAAACATAGGTATTAAACCTATGGACCTTGGTCATAGAGAACATTTTGTGAATTTAATCCCAAAGGCAAGTGAAGTAAAAACACCATTATGCTTACTGTAAAGGAGAGGGGCTTGAAGAATGCTGTCCATTACACAGCATATTTGGAAAGTGAACTTGGATCTCAGAGGCAATGCACTGATCACTGGAACCCGCGGCCACTTTGGGAGCCCAGGAGGTTTGTATGTGTGCTGTCCTTTTTGTAGAGAGGAGGCAACTGAGGCTTGGGAAACTTGAATTACTTGCTAAAGACCACAGATATAGCAAGAGGAGGAGCAACCCAAGTCTGAATGATTCCAGAACTCAAGCTCTTAACCACCATGCTGTATTATTATGATTCATTGTAAAAGATACTAGAATCCTTCTTAAAGGCCCTGTCATTCCAGGAAACTCTTTTCTTATAAGCTCTGGGGTTTGCCAGAATGCCATCAAAGTAAGTTTTTGTTTTGTTTTTTTGCAACCTTGAGAAGACATCTTTCTCTTCTCTTCTGCAGGACTCTGACTAAGACAAGAGGACCAGATGTGAAGAAAATAAACATGCCTCCTATAAAAGAATCAAAGATGACAAAGGACCAGGACCAGTGTCCATGAGGAACTGCGCAAGGACTGTGGTCATTCAGACTCAGGGAGAAGTGAGAAAGGAGTAATGACTCAATATGGGAAGGTTTTCCTCAATAGAAAGATCCCACAATTTTTCTCCTTTCCCCTGAGGTCCAAGTATGAGGAAATGAGCTTGCATTGAAACCAGACAGATTTCTGCTGAACGTAAAGAAGAACTGCTTAACCATTATGATGATGAAACACTAGAATCAGCTTCCTTGTAAAGCATTAAAGTCTACACTCCCAGAGACATTAAAAGAGAAAATCAAAACTACCTATCATAAATGATTTAGACATTCCTCTAAATGAAAATAACCATTTCTCAAGGTCCCTCTGTGTTCCAAATTTCCCACATGCCTTAGTCATCTTTAATCCATCCTTGCCACAGAAATAAATGCCTTCCAAGGACAATGGGCCAACAAGGGGCATTATTAATAAGAGTTCACAATTCCTGAGTGCTCCCATTCACTAAGTGCATTGTCTCTCTCATCTTTGCAATACTGCAAGGTAAGCAATATTATTTTCAGTTTACAGACTCTGAGGCTCAGAGAAGTCAAGTAACTTATCAGAGGTCACACAGCAAAGAGTAGTCAGAATTCTAGCCCAGAACTGTCTATTTACAGTCTGTATGACCTCATAGATAAACCATGCCTTTCAGCCGGCTGCTTAGTAGTACCTCGGCTTACCCTCCACTTCTGAAAGCTCTCCAACACTCTCAAAATCTGCCAAGTCTAATGCATACAACCAATTAAATACTGCATGCCTGGAAAATTAGCAAATAGGCCACAAATGAAAGATAGCTGATAAAGAAAATAGAAGTGAAAAGTTAAAGAACATGCACTAGATCATATCTGTGTTACCCAGGCTCTCATGAAATAGCAAAGAATTGACTCAGTTTGCAAAATGAATCTGAAGGGAGAAATAAATGACAGCCTGAGTCAAGCACGGGAAAGCTGCCCCTGGTATTTTTGCAGTGGGAATGTGTGAAAACTGAACAACTGCAGCAATGCATTGTTTTATTCCGTGTGCTTAGAAACCCAGGCCTCTGAAATCCACATCCCATTTGTTTCTCCCAGGGATTGGATTACTGTGTTTTGATAACTAAAGATTCT